>JAWQFJ010025142.1:20000-45000 GCA_034096865.1 Theodoxus fluviatilis
GTTCAGCAAAATCAGTCTGAAAAGGGGCATTAGACAAATGAAAAACAATTGTAATCCATTCTGAACACAGAGATCATAGCATCTTTGACACAGGTTGGTCACGTGACTTTGGCTCCACATTCCATTGATTTTACCAATCAAAATTCAACATGATCAAAAGACCATTGAGAGTAAAAAGAGACGATTCTATTTCTCTCCAATTATTTATCCCATAGATAAACACAAATGTGGTGTTCTAATAAAACTAATCTATGAGATTTTCAGGAAATCATTTGAGAACTACTTTTAGCGCGAACGTTGTCAAAGGTTGCAAACTGCCTTGAGCTCGTGCGATTGTGTATAGTAATTCACGCAATCTTTCGACCTACTATAAACGCAGCGAAAAGAATTCCTATGGCTCCGGACTGGTTTCGTGAATCTATGGTTATACTCTCGCAAGTAAATGCTTTCTGGCCGGAACCTGTGGTCTAACTGCCTTCACACTGTTTGACGAGCTCTACTTCGATCATTTCTGTATCGACTGATGGAGTCAGTAAGCGATTTAACCTACATTCCGTCTGTGTCTGTGTTGTGTTGTGTTGTGTCGAGTGGAAGTTTCTTCTGTAGGAATCCGTCCGATTCCGAAGATCGATATTATCGGATAGCTCAGAAGCAGTTTTTCTTAGTTTAATCCTTCTAAGCATACATTAAATTAATGATTCCTCATCAGCAATAGCACTCAGCGGGTTTCTCACTTTCTGTGTGTATCGCCTATCGGTCGAAAATATTATGCAGACGGGATAGGTTGCCTTACTCGCTAAATGAAGTATAACTATTGCTGTTGTATTCAAAGTCCTTATACTTAGTAGAGTTCACAATATTACACTCTTGTGATTCGAATTTTACCGCATACAAGTTTTACATTTATGGGAAATCGATGTTTAGAAAATGAACTGACGGCAAGATGGCTGCCAGTATCGAGTGTATCACAACAAGCGGAGGAATACACTGACGATGTGATATGCCATTAGCGTGGCTGAGACATTTGTGTTCAGAACGGTGGTATGCAAGTTATGGAAGAATTAATACTATCACGTGACCAACCTGTTGCTGAGACTATATTCACTAGTCTCAGCCACGCTGAATGATTGTAATCATTACTTTAGTTCGATTTTGGTTTCAAATTAAGCGAAAGATGTCAGGTACATTGATACGTAGGCGATGCGACTATGCAACAAGAAGCAAAAAGCCGTAAATTTAACGCGGATTGACTCCAAACACCACTGTTTGTCGCGCCAAAGACACTAGCTACTACATTATGGT
Source organism: Theodoxus fluviatilis (assembly GCA_034096865.1). Taxonomy (NCBI): domain Eukaryota; kingdom Metazoa; phylum Mollusca; class Gastropoda; order Cycloneritida; family Neritidae; genus Theodoxus; species Theodoxus fluviatilis. The sequence goes on from JAWQFJ010025142.1 coordinate 21,303, forward strand.
TAGATAGTGTCTTTGGTCGCGCTGAATGAAGCAGCGCGACTCGTCACCACTGCGTCAGAAGGCGTCACATATCGGAGAGAGTTCATTGAAGCACGAGGGAACGTTGCAGATACTTAGGAAGCAGATGACCAGTGCACTGAATAAAACAGAGTTAATGCATTAGGACAACATATACATGTAGTGTAGGGGAAGCGTTTGCAATATGCCCGCAGCAGTTGGAAAAGCCACCAGCACATACTTGATGCCAGTGCATATGCACATTTCTTATTTTCCCTGTGCACCGAGGCACTTCAACCAAGGTCCAAGATACATAACGGGGGAAATGTTCATGTACGAGCTGACCGAGGCTTTCTCGTGTTTCCAAGGTGAAGACCACCAACCCCAAAAAGTTTCGGGTGCGCCACTGCTTTGGAAAGATCGCTCCTGGACAGTACAGCGAAATAACTGTCTTTCTTCGTCCAGGTGGGTGTGTCATCTAGGCAAAACTGCTAATCAACCCCAACTTCCACCCCTGAAGTCCACTCACTGAATCACAATCACCCGCTTTTCTCACTGCCTCTTTAGTCAACTTCCCTGCCTACTTCATCCATCCGAATTCTCTTTCTCTCTCTCTCCATATCTCTCTCTCTCCATATCTCTCTCTTTATCTCAATCTCTCTCAATCTCTCTCTCAATCTCTTTCTCTCCATCTCTCTCAATCTTTCTCTCAATCTCTTTCCATATCTCTCTTTCTCTTCATCTCTCTCTCTCCATCTCTCTATCCTTTCATCACCTGCTCGTTCTTTCGTCTGTCTGTCTGCCCGTCCGATGTCTGTGCATGCGTCGGTCGCTCTGTGTACAGCGTGTTGACTGAAACTCTGATTCCCACATCTACGCCGTGACACGTACCTGACTGTCCTTTTCAACGTTCTTGGAACCTGTCTCTACTCGCTTCATTCCATTTGCGTGTTTGTATGACTGTCGTTGCTGCGCAGAGGATGCCCGAGACTTGGAGAAGGACAAGTTTCTGATACAGGCGATCCAGATGCAGGACATGGGCTGTGACCTCCGCAAGGCGTGGAGACGCGCCAGCGCAGAGTCCGTTATGGAGTACAGGTCAGCCCAGTCAAGGCAGAGATGAAGACATCTCTTCTTTGTTAATCGCGGCTTTGGACGTTAAGTGTTTTTCATGCTTTGACTAATGCTATATGGAATGTATCTGGATAAATGTGCACAATGAGACGGATTATTGTAAAAAGAACATAATTATAAGGAAATTAAAACTTACAGAGCCAGCAAAACGGAACTTTATCCCTTCATTTTCATTTTCATTTTGGGTAGATATACTTAAATGCGTTGACACATGTCTGGCTTCCAGACTCGGCCAAGTTGAACGCTCGCCACTTTACATGATAAAGTACTGGCTGCTGCCATGTACTGACTGTTGTAATGCACTGACTGTTGCAATGTACTGAGTGTTACAATCTACTGACTGTTACAATGTACTGGCTGCTGCAATGTACTGACTGTTGTAATGCACTGACTGTTGCAATGTACTGAGTGTTACAATCTACTGACTGTTACAATGTACTGACTGTTGCAATGTACTGACTGTTGCGATGTACTGACTGTTGCAATGTGCTGACTGTTGTAATGTTCTGACTGTTGCAATGTTCTTACTGTTACAATGTACTGACTGTTGCAATGTACTGACTGTTGCAATGTACTGACTGCTGCGATGTACTGACTGTTGCAATGTACTGACTGTTGCAATATACTGACTGTTGCGATGTACTGACTGTTGCAATATACTGACTGTTGCAATGTTCTGACTGTTGCAATGTACTGACTGTTGCAATATACTGACTGTTGCGATGTACTGACTGTTGCAATATACTGACTGTTGCAATGTTCTGACTGTTGCAATGTACTGACTGTTGCAATATACTGACTGTTGCGATGTACTGACTGTTGCAATATACTGACTGTTGCAATATTCTGAATGTTGCAATATTCTGACTGTTGCAATATACTGACTGTTGCGATGTAATGACTGTTGCAATATACTGACTGTTGCGATGTACTGACTGTTTCGATGTACTGACTGTTGCTCTGATGTTGCCGAGAGACGATATGCCCTGAAACAGCTGATGATGTCGATAGCCATGGTAGTGGTGATGGGATGGTGATGGTAACGGTGGGGATGGTGCTATTAGCACTGCAGAGGTTGTTTGCCATCGACGTCAAGGTCACTGTAATTTCATCTGTAAAAAAAAGAAGAAGAGACGCAGTTAAATCATCATCGCTTTACATGACACGTCTGTCTGCCCAGACTGCGGTGCCACGTTACCAAGGAAATCAAGGCAAAGCCTGCCCCCAGCAAGTCCTCTTCTGACGTTGGAAACAGCGTCTTCTCCCAGCAGCTCGAGTCCATCAACCTGCAGGTATTGCGTCAGCGCAGTGACATCACCTTACCAACAGCTACTCGCCTTGATAGCACAGTGACGTCAACTTGCACTGTCGAGGCCCTGACGTCACACAGCAGGTATACGACAATCTGACGTCAGGCACGAGCCGCCACTTTCCCCCTCCGGAAGCTTTTAAAACGTGACGACTTTTGAACACTATTACCAATGCACTGGACAACTTGGCTACGTGACAATCATACATTGAGTGTTTTATGTAAAATTGCTCCCTAAAATTTGCATCATCATCGAAGATTTTATAGTGGCAATGTTATTTACCTGTAATCTTCTATGAAACCAGAGAGGCACAGCAAAAAGAAGTCATGAGTGAATCCCAAAGCCTTGAGGCGCAAAACGGTATTTCTCTCATCGAATCGTATGGAAGATACTCCTGAAAGGGGGACGAGGAAGTGGGTGTGGTATCGATTTAGAGAGTGTAAATTTACCTTGCGCTTTTCGAAGGTATCGTCTTGCCCCGAAATTGCATTAAACATTTTTGTTGAGAGCTAGACTGCAATAGTCCTTTGTTGAAGGGTAGCAACGCATCGTGAGTTATCACTGTATCACAGGTGGGCAACCAACCACCACTTTTAGACGTGAGCGTCGCATCGGCTTCACTCAGTGCTTTGCATTGTTATGTAATTATCACAGTAAATATTTTGCCATCGTTTTATATTACATTTGGTATTAGGCCATATCTGCTTCTTTTCTTGCATTATTAGAATACATTTTGTCTTTGCTTGTTTATTTGTTTGTTTGCTTGTGCCTTCCATAAATCGGTTTTGGATTGATGGTCAGTCAGTTCATTAGACAAACAGAAAATGTTTTCCTGTGATAAGTTACGTGATAAATCCGTGATAAATCTCTACTGTTTTTCATAATGGCATGTATCTGTGTGTTATGCAGATTAGCTCGCTGCAGGCAACCAATCAGAGGCTAAATCGACGTCTCCGAGTGCTGACTTTCACCCATCTCGCCTTCGCTTTCGTCATGACGACGCTAATTGGCCTGGCTGCTTACGTAATGACGTTCGGAATGGACGCCATTCAGATTCCTCTCTGCGCCAATTCCGAGTGGCTCTCCTGCAAGCCCAGCTCCTACTGAGCTCCGTCATTGGTCAGCCACCTGCATGGTGGAGTCCTGACTTTCAGTCGAGAAACAAAGAGCTGTCATTGGATCAACATAAACTACAGTCAGCCAATCGAGGATGAACTCGCTTTGATATCTGGCCCCACGCATACTCAGGGCCATGAAGATGGCTTTAAGGGTGACCCGACCAAACACTTTCATGCACATACATTCAGCATGTGACTGCACGCCTGATTCAGACAGCTCACGTACTGCGAGGCAATCACAAGCAAAATTTGCTCGTGGTTTTGAAATGAGTCCCAGTGCAATCAAAGCCCAAAGAACTACCCCAATCATGAAGACGGGAGAAAATATGAAAGGTAGACTTGGAAGTAAACATCTAAGTAAGGTGTGTAGGTAGTTGTGATGCATTGCAACCTCTGCGAATTTGAATCGCATATTTTACTCTGTAAGAACTGTAATTATGTACATGTATATATATATATATATATATATGTATATATATGTGTGTATTTTATGTGCTTTGTGTACCGATTCCATAAGCTTCACCTGCAATGAAAACGTACCTCCACAGTCTTTCAAGAAACCCGTCAGATTACTCGACCGGGTGCTTACAAGATACTGCGTTCGTATATCCCAACACTTTTCTGCTGAAGTAGCAAAAAACCAATCCCCCAATTGAAGATTTCTAAGTATATTTTATGTCTTTTATCTCTTAATGAATGGAAAAAAACAAAACAACAGCAGCAATCACTCACAACTGGGTTGGGCCAAATATTATTTTAGAAGCAAATGTGTGCTAACAGACGTGAGTTGGAGTCATTTTTAGAGCTTGCTATATTATAACTCTTCCTACTCTCTCATCTATCACTCTCAGTGGTCTTGTCTTTCTTACTTTCACCCTGTGAACAATAAAACTGATGAAAACTCTTGTACGCATCTCCCTGTTTTACATCATCAGTGTATTCGTTTTTGACTCACATTCGAAGCAAAAGTGAGTCTATGTACTCACCCGTTTCGTCCGTCCGGGCGTCCGGGCGTCCTGGCGCCCGGGCGTCCGGGCGTCCGTGAAAAACTTTAACGTTGGATTTTTCTCGGAGACTATTAAGTCTATCAACACCCAATTTGGCATGATGGTGTATGATGACAAGGCGTCAAAAAACATACATAGTGACTTGACCTTGCTTCAAGGTCAAGGTCGCAGGAGCCGTAAATGTTGTCTAAAAAACAGCCATTTTTCACATTTTCCCAATTTTCTCTGAAGTTTTTGAGATTGGATACCTGACCTATATATGGTATATAGGGCAAAGTAATTCTTATCTTTTGGTACCAGTTGATTGACCTTGCTTCAAGGTCAAGTTCACAGGAGCTCTTTAAAATTGGATTGTATACATATTTTGAAGTGACCTTGACCCTGAACTATGGAAGATAACTCTTCCAAACTTCATAACATATTAGTACACATGTTATACTTTCATACTAGGTCGCCCATGTTGTCCGTCCGGGCAGACCGTGCGTCCGTGCTTCCTGTAATCCGTAAAAAACTTTAACGTTGGATTTTTCTCGGAGATAATTAAGTTTATCCCTCCAGGTTTACTGGAGGTCCTACAGACTTTATCTGTTTGTGTGTGTGTCTGTCTGTCTGTCCCGTCTCCACGGCCTATATCTCAAAAACTACTGGACGGATTTCCTTGAGATTTTGCACACTGACTGGAAGTTAGGTCCCATTCAATATTATCAAATTTTCAGAATCGAGGTTTGAAAAGAAAGTGACTTTTTTACATTTTGGTGTTTCATTGAAAACGATTCAACAGACTCCATTTTGCAAAATTTGTGACGTGATCATTTGACGTCATATAACGTGACGTCATTTGCGAGTAGATTTTTTAGGAGGATGGATCCTATATAGAATCTATGCCAGGAGGAATAATTTCGAGAACATTGGAGAAGGAGAAAGAATGATTTTTTACGATGCAAGTAGTCAATTCATGGAATGGCGACCCACTCCACAGCCACGTCACTTTCTTGCTGTATCTCTCGTGGTAACAGATGCGGGCGCAAAAATGGCTTCCAAATGAACGCAGACTTAACTCGTTGCATTGTATTCCGGACAGCATTTGTGTCTCATTTTTGCCAGACAGTGAGAAGATTTCTCAGACTGTGATAGACAGGGGTATGAATAAATATTACTCATGTTATTTAGACGAAATTAAGATCTATGGGCAAGAGGATTACACGGTGGAGGTGACAGGTCGGTGCTTCAGATCAGTGCAAAAAAATGAAACACCACATCGATAATTTATATCCATCTTGACGCTGTTAAGCAGAAGATCAACTATCCTCATTGCTCGTGCAAGGCTGGGTCTTGTCTCGTCTCGGGGGAAGCGGAAAAAAGATTTTCCACGACAGCCGTATCTGGCATTTGAACACGATATTGCAGCGCAGTTTTCTCCGTGCCGTCGTCGCTTCATTTTCAGCTATGAGTGAATGAAAGCGTCGATTCTAATTCCAGGTAGAAACACCACAGTGTTCAGAGTTATGCGAGGAAAAGCTTTCTAACCTATTGACACCAGTCGCTTTTTCTAATGGGAGATCCAAAATGCCATCGCAGCTATCATTATTATAATTATAATATAGGCCTGTATGCTAGCTGCTCGATCATCTGCTGCTCAGAGCGCAGATCATAAATATGCGTCCGGTGTTTATTTCTTTATTAAGACCAGCTTGTTAGAGACGTGCTTTTCCATGGAGAAAATTGTGTTTAGATCTTTTAGGAGAGATATAGTTTACTGACACCTTGAACCTTTTCCCAGCTTTAAGTGTGGGAATTTTCATGTTATATTTTTAGTGTTTACACTCCCTTCTCCACGCACTCGGCTAATTAGTGTTCATGTTTACAAACTACGGAACAAACGGTTTTTCACAGACATATCGCTTTCAAGAAATACTATAAAAACCCTTGCACGCACTTGCATTCTGCTATTCATACACTAAACTTTATTCCTCACGCACGTGGCATAGATACAACACTCACTATACATACGTGTATCTTGCACAAGCGCTCCGGGAGAGACACGCGAAAACTGAGAGGTCACTCTGTCGGAAATCTCGCTAAAATCAGCTTTCTATTGTCTTTATAGTAAAACAAAGAGCCGGATTTTATTCAATTAAAATTCATAACTTTTAAACAAATTGACCCACAGTGTTCATACTTATACCATTGGAATGATCTTTTTATGCTCTTTTCAATGAACTACATTTCATTCGTGTCATTTACCTTTCGTTTTTTCTCGCACATACCTATATAATACACCTCCTCCTCTGTGTGACTGTGTGAGTGTTAATTCAGCGTCTATGACAAGCCAATGCAAAACAAAACATGTCATAATAGGAGCTTCCTGAACCTATCCATCATGTTTAAAATATATGGTCGATTGTTTCCTGGGCCGATAGCTTGCAAGGGGGTTTAGGGAAAAGAACGTTATAAATGCTTTACAAACACTCCGTCATATCAATTCTCAAATGGCTAAGCTGGTAGAGCGTTGCACTCTTGGTCATGCATGACCAGGTTCGATTCTGCACTGAAACTTTCTTTTCTCTCTTTTTTCGAGAGGTTGTGGGTTCGAACCCGACCTGGTTTTTTGTGTTTGTGTGTGTGTGTGTGTTTTTTCCTCCCCTTTTTTTTTGGAGAGGTTGCGGGTTCGAACCCGTTCTTTTATCTCTTTTTTAAAATAAATATACGAAAACCTGGAGGTTCAGCGCCAGCGGTTTTTATAAACACTCAATTTGGCATGATGGTGTAGGATGACAAGGCGTCAAAAAACATACATAGTGACTTGACCTTGCTTCAGGGTCAAGGTCACAGGAACTCTTTAAAGTTGGATTGTATACATATTTTGAAGTGACCTTGACCCTGAACTATGGAAGATAACTCTTCCAAACTTCATAACATTGCAGTACACATGTTATACTTTCATCACGAGACACATTTGGTCACATATCATCAAGGTCAAGGTCACTTTGACTCTTATGAAATGTGACCAAAATGAGGTAGTGAACCACTAAAAGTGACCATATCTCATGGTAGAAAGTGCCAATAAGCATCATTGTGTATTCAGAGATACTGTCCAAAATAGCACAAACAACAGCAGCATTGGCAAAGTTGAAGCCAATATGGCGTGACAGAAATATCACTCTCGCGTCGAAGATCAGGCTCATGCACACGCTGGCCATCTCCGTATTCTTGTATGCATGCGAGTCCTGGACACTCACATCTGAACTACAGAGACGGATACAAGCCCTGGAAATGAGATGCTACCGCAAGATTCTGAACATCTCATATAATAAAGATCATGTCACGAATGAGGAAGTCAGCAACAGGATCAGGAGAGCAATTGTACAGTACGAAGACCTGCTCTCAATCGTGAAAAGCAGAAAGCTGAAGTGGTACATCCTGCAAGGTACCGTACCAGGTGGGAGGAGAGGCAGGTAGAGAAAGAGGTGGGAAGACAACATCAAAGAGTGGACAGGCTTGACCTTTGCTGACTCTCAGCGAGCCACAGAGGATAGAGATCGATGGAGGAAGATTGTCCGAAAGTCATCAGTGGTGCCTCAACAACCCATCTCAGGGTTAAGAGATTGAACTGAACTGAACTGCTTCCTATGTCTTGAATTAACAGCTTTGTGTTGCATGACCTTGGATGACCTTGACCTTGGGTCAAGGCCACATGTATTTTGGTAGGAAAAATGTGGAAAGCATTTTTAGTGTATGATGTCATTGCTAGGTTTAGTTGTTTGACCTTGACCTTGAGTGTCATCTGAAGGTCAAGGTCATGCAAAGGTCAAGGTCAAGCATGTGAGTCGTATGGGCTAAACGACGTTCCGAATGTTTCCGACTTCGACCATTTCAGCAGCGCCAATAAACGTCGTTTAGCTTAAGATTACACCCGAATCACGCGCACCGTTAAGGTGCATGGAGTACAGTACCGCCGAGCAAGACGTTTGTCACAAAACGCAGATACATTAACGCGGCCGGATCTTAGCATAATTCCCCGGGCGTGCGAAGTCAGTAGCGTCTCGACTGACAGAGCAATGTTTAAACGGACTATAGGAAGAACGTGTTGTCACTTCCGGCTCATGGACATGCGCAGAACCATCCGCTACGATGAACCTAATATTTCGCTACAACGGTGGCCAAGGTGTCCAATGCCACGCTACCACCAGTGCCTTAATGCCTAAAAGCGCGATGTATAAAAAGTTGAATCGCGATGAGAAAGGGCATGGTCTCATTGCGTCCAAGCTTGAAATAGCGGCTTCCATTATCGGCAAGAACGTAAACTTTTAAATGTTGTAAACGTAAACAAATAATGTAAAACAATGTCACTTTTCAAAGGTATCTATGATGAATCCAAACATGTCACATCTAATGCAACTGATGTACTCAGAATGTTTATAATCAGTGTCAATAGTTGGTGGGGGGTTTTTCGTATTGCGTATTTGTTGAATGTACATGGACGACTAATGGACATGAGCGTATTGTTTTGAGTGGGGACGTGTTTCCGTTGGCAGAAGTCATTAGATGACAAACTGAAGGTTACATCCAAACAACAAATTTTGGAAGACTTGCTTGCAAAGCTGCTTTTCTGGTTCAGCAGCAGAAGTAGATGCAGGAATCGAGGCACAAACATTGTGGTGGGCCATGTCATTTGAGCTCATTACTCACGCTGAGTTGACCGCAGTTTCCCTGGCGCGGAACATGTTGCCAGCTTACTGCTCTGTTCTGTCTGTCAACACCACGGGGTCCCAAGAGGCTTCGGCATGACGAGCACCCCTCATTACCTGGAGTGAAACCTGTGGGCCTGGAGGGGAATGGCGTGATGGCGTTATCCAGGCATCTGTGGTTGGGCACCCACAGACTGAATACTTCATCAGAATCGGAAGAAGTCAATATCGTCACCGGGGATGGAGGCAGTTCACGGGGAACGACGTCATTTAAATATCTATAAGCCTCGCGGGTCGGAACGCCCCTGGCCGATGCCTGGGAGGTTGTGGCTATCTCTCTGTTGTCATCAGAGTTAGGACACGTTGCCACAACAACAACAGTTGGAAAAATCTACAGACGAAAGAAGAGAGTATACTGGTGCAGTTCAAAGCATGGATTTTGAGGTTTCAAATTGTTATGATGAGTCTAACAAAACCGACTCTCTCTGTTCATGCATTTTTCTGGCGAGAGAAAAGATTACGTGGGTAGAAAGTGGGGTGCAGGTGGAAGGTGGAGACAAAAAATGGGGGAGGGGAGGGGAGGGGGGTGGGGTGGAGGACGAGGGGTGGCCGAGAAGAGGAGGTGGGCAATTTTTATTGTCAGCGGTTTCCTGCAGGCGTTAGATATCGATCGCAACATATCCTTGAGAACTGACAGAAATCGTTATTTTTCATGACCTTCGCTTCTTTGAAAAAGTTAGCAAAAGTGTAATCCCGACTTGGGTTGTCAGGCAGCCCCCTCATTCTCACAGCTGATCCCATGACAGTAGTCTGGAAATACTGAGAACGAACTCCAGCTGGAGAATACGAGCACATGGAAATTTGTCACCTCAGATCTGTGAAGACCTGAGTCGGAGAAGTAATCACGCACGCATCCGGTTAATTGTTCGCTCTGCACCAAATGAGACTTTTTGTCGCATGCTGTTGAACTATGTTGTGACTGGAGGGGGGTAGGTGGGGGTGGCTTGGAGGGGTCAGGCAGGTACCAGAGGGTAGGGATAAGAGTAGGCGTGAGCTGGGTGGGGTAATTGTGGTGTCCAGGGTGGTTTTGTTTTTGCTCGAAGATCACTACAACCCCCACTCAGTCTGGCAGGTTACCTGCTGTGATTTTCACGCGCGATCTCGAGTGGCATCACTGTAATGCCTCACGCTAATGCCATATGCACAAACCGCCGTGTGAATGTTTGTACGTGCGCTCTGGAGCTAACTCCAACTCTGCTCAGCTCCTCGCAGACAGGCGCTGGGCACTGGGTGGCTGGAGTGCTCCGCTTGTCAACGTACAGCCAGGCACCCGTGTAGCAGCAAGGGTGTGCTGCGGCCTGGGGGCTGAGGCGTTTTCAGAGACAAACGACTTGAATAACTTTGAACTCGGCTCTCTCAAGTCTCGAAAGTTTTGTTTTTGTTCTTTTCTGGAGATCTTGTTTATGGCCGGATGAGTGTCAGCAGTGTGGAATACGCACAAGCGTACAGGCTGATTTACTGTGTACCTGCATGAATACCTGAAGCAGCATGTGACTGTGGAACACATCGCGACGCCTCGACATCGGATAGCAGGGCAGCCAGAGCACAGCAGTCCAAACACTGTAAGTATACATGTACTGTACACGTATTACGCTTTGGAAGTTTGTGAACAATAAGGTTACTTACAAACCTTTCAGTTACTCTTAGTTTTGACTGTGAGTGAAAGACATGTGCAGACCACTCAAACAGGTATGCAGTTCCTAATATTCTAAATCGAAGAGAGACAATCCAGTTATGTGTTGCGGGTTTTACACTTTTTTAAATGAATAAACTGTTGGGAGAAAGCAGGCATTAGCGATACAATTTGCCGCCGTAGTCTTGCAGATGATAAGTTCACAACAATCAAAATAATTAAAGAACGCATGTTAGGTCGTCCAGTTAAAAAAGAGTCATAATATTTGCATTCATTTGCATGCATGTGTCTTTGCATGCTTGTGTGCATACGCGCAAGTGTGCATTCATATATTCATTCATTAATTTTCAAACCTGACACTAATTACTCATGCTGTCTGCGTACTTCACCAAAGCCAATTAATCTTTTGTACCTGATGACATGTCGCGTTATATAGTCCACCACACCAGGTGTAGCAGTGGTGGTCACAGCCACACACAAAATATCGCTGAGCAATCTCGCTTTCCTGGCTTGGCTTCTTCCGCCTCTCTCTCCATTCTGCTTTGCAGGAATTTTCCAATTACGTTGGAGCTAATTGGATGTGGGGGGCAATCATTCCCAAAACAATTCCTCGTTAGCAACGCAAGCTCGAATGTCTGGCCAGTAGGCACGGAAAGACAGCTAATGTGAGCGAGACAAAAACTGCTTGCAGTTTATCTTCCCACACCTTGTAAGAACACCCCACCCTGTGAAGACTGCCAGATTACCAGAACGGTGACAGAGTGCGGGTAGCGTGCCAATCGAAGCAGCCAACCCAACAGCGAGATTCTGGCATGGTGGAGACTCACAGAGCAAACGCCATCAGAACTGTTCACTTGGGGTTTATAGCTCAGTAGGCTTGGTGCGGCTTGTTGCAGAAAACACAAAATCGCCTGTCTTGGTGTCAATCAAAAATACAGGCGAGCGCAATGAAAGGACCTTGCAGAGCACACATGTCCAAAAGAGCAGTCTGCACGAATTGTTCGAATTTCACGCCTCTGAGGTGCAAAGCTGAGTGTAGGTGGCAGTTTGTATCAGCGGTATATCTTTCTCTGAGTTCAAAGTCGCAACACTGTGTCACAGATGACATCTAGGAATCTCTCTTTGACGCAACCTGCACTTCAGTTGACCATTTTTGACCAGTGTGCACCAACAGTCAGGACGACGTATTTGACCAGTGTGCATGAACAGTCAGTATGATGTTGACCAGTGAGCATGAACATTCAGTATGATGTTGACCAGTGTGCATGAGCAGTCAGTATGATGTTGACCAGTGTGCATGAGCAGTCTGTATGATGTTGACCAGTGAGCATGAACAATCAGTATGATGTTTACCAGTGTGCATGAACAGTCAGTATGATGTTGACCAGTGTGCATGAGCAGTCAGTATGATGTTGACCAGTGAGCACGAACAGTCAGTATGATGTTGACCAGTGTGCATGAACAGTCAGTATAAAGTATTTGACCAGTGTTCATGGGCAGTCAGTATGATGTTGACCAGTGAGCATGAACAGTCAGTATGATGTTGACCAGTGAGCATGAACAGTCAGTATGATGTTGACTAGTGAGCACGAGCAGTTAGTATGATGTTGTCCAGTGAGCATGAGCAGTCAGTATGATGTTGACCAGTGAGCATGAACAGTCAGTATGATGTTGACCAGTGAGCATGAACAGTCAGTATGATGTTGACCAGTGAGCATGAGCAGTCAGTATGATGTTGACCAGTGAGCATGAGCAGTCAGTATGATGTTGACCAGTGAGCATGAACAGTCAGTATGATGTTGACCAGTGAGCATGAACAGTCAGTATGATGTTGAACAGTGAGCATGAGCAGTCAGTATGATGTTGTCCAGTGAGCATGAACAGTCAGTATGATGTTGACCAGTGAGCATGAACAGTCAGTATGATGTTGAACAGTGAGCATGAGCAGTCTGTATGATGTTGACCAGTGAGCATGAGCAGTCAGTATGATGTTGACCAGTGAGCATGAACAGTCAGTATGATGTTGACCAGTGAGCATGAGCAGTCAGTATGATGTTGACCAGTGAGCATGAACAGTCAGTATGATGTTGACCAGTGAGCATGAGCAGTCAGTATGATGTTGACCAGTGAGCATGAACAGTCAGTATGATGTTGACCAGTGAGCATGAACAGTCAGTATGATGTTGACCAGTGAGCATGAACAGTCAGTATGATGTTGAACAGTGTGCATGAGCAGTCAGTATGATGTTGACCAGTGAGCATGAACAGTCAGTATGATGTTGACCAGTGAGCATGAACAGTCAGTATGATGTTGACCAGTTAGCACGAGCAGTTAGTATGATGTTGACCAGTGAGCATGAACAGTCAGTATGATGTTGACCAGTGAGCATGAACAGTCAGTATGATGTTGACCAGTTAGCACGAGCAGTTAGTATGATGTTGACCAGTGTGCATGAGCAGTCTGTATGATGTTGACCAGTGAGCATGAACAGTCAGTATGATGTTGACCAGTGAGCATGAACAGTCAGTATGATGTTGACTAGTGAGCACGAGCAGTTAGTATGATGTTGACCAGTTAGCACGAGCAGTCAGTATGATGTTGTCCAGTGAGCACGAGCAGTCAGTATAATGTTGTCCAGAGTGCATGAACAGTCAGTATGATGTTGACCAGTGTGCATGAGCATTCAGTATGATGTTGAACAGTGAGCATGAGCAGTCAGTATGATGTTGTCCAGTGAGCATGAACACTCAGGAAGATCCTCCGAGACAGCGAGGTGCTGCAAGGCAAGTGGGAGCTCCGCCTGCTTCAAGGGGACCACAGGGTGTAAAGAGGCCAGGCCAACCTTGCCTACACAGCACGGGATAAGCGTCCTGCCCCGCGCGCTCCATCGGCCATCCGTGACGAGGCTCGCACTGCTCCACTCATCGCTGTCTGTGTCTGGGCTGGAAACGTCAGTGTGGTGCGTGCCGTCCGCCTACTAGATCAAGTGTAAAACATTCAAGTCCCCCACCCCCTACCGTTCTGACCCTCTCAGATTCCCATCCCCACCCTCACCCCAGCCCCAGCCCCAACCCCATTCAAAATCCTATAGCTCTCGTCCCATTCCCCTCTCCCTTCATTCAAAACACACGCACACATTTTACCCACCCACCCTCACCCCCCACCCCACCCCAACCTCCGGAGTCTTCTACAGTCATTTGGAAATGTATGTAGTCCGGTTGGAATGGAGTGCAAGCATAACTCAGAAAACGAAAGCACTTCATTACACTTATGTTTCTATTTTCCTATGTTTATCTGAGCGTTCAAGTCGGTCTGCCTAACAATAACCTATTCGTTCGTTCCATCGTTCACTCCCTCTCTCACTCTCTTTTGTCTTTTTCTCTCTTTCTGTCTGTCTGTCTGTCTGTCTGTCTGTCTGTCTGTCTGTCTGTCTGTCTGTCTCTCTCTCTCTCTCTCTCTCTCTCTCTCTCTCTCACACACACACACACACACACACACACACACACACACACACACACACACACACACGAACACGCATTTCCACTTATTTATAAATAATTTTCTTGGATAAAATAAGGATTCAATATAATATATTGCACTTCGGCGCACTCGTCGAGAGCTTTTGTATGCCAGAATATATCAAACTACGAGGAAATATTTTGCTAATATCTACAATCATCTGTCTATAACCTTTCCATTTCAATAAACAGTTTGACAATACAGGGCAGAGTTCAAACAATGATTGTTTGTGAGCACTGCACAAACACGGTGATAAATCACGTTATGCGCCGTTCCCAGTGCGCAAGAAAACTCACTCCAGAGCCGATACTGAAGGGCAACAAGAGAGAGAGGACGGGAGCAATACGCGATGCAAACACTCCATTCAAGCCACTTGGAACTGGTAAACGCAGCCTCGGTGTCTGAGAGGGTTTGTCTGCGTGCAGCGTCGTTCTGTGATAGACCTGCAAGCTCGTCCTTTCTCCTCTTCTCCTTTCCCCACCCCACCCCCTCCCCTCCCCATCCCCTCCCCTCCCCACCCCCTCCCCACCCCACCCCTCCCCACCCCCTCCCCACCCCCTCCCCACCCCACCCCCTCCCCTCCCCACCCCCTCCCCACCCCCTCCCCACCCCCTCCCCACCCCCTCCCCACCCCCTCCCCACCCCCTCCCCACCCCTCCCCACCCCCTCCCCACCCCCTCCCCACCCAACCGCCCTCCCACAATTCCCTTCCCCCTTTTATTTTCTCCCTTTTCGAAGTCGCGTTGTGAGTATTCTTACTATACACAACGACGAAACATTACTGTGGAAATGTGATTGGAGGTTATAGAGTGATTGGCACACGTATTTATCACTATTTCACTTCCAGTATTTCTCTTCTATTCGTTTGATGACGGGTCTCTTTTCCAATAATATAATTACTGTAGTTGCCTTTTATTCTTCATGTCATGCGGTCTTTATCCTTTCCCTTCTGTGCTACGATGGCGTCACGCCAGTTTCGTACACTGTGGGCAGGCCGACGCATCCCTCTTCAGATTTTCAAAATTTCTTATTGAGGCCTGCTGCTGTGGCACTTGCTTCCCGCCACCCCCACCCCCCCCCCCCCCCACCCCCACCCCTCCTATACAACGCTCTTTCGTCGACGGAAAACATGGTAAGTGACCTATGCTATCGTCCTCATGCGGTCTCATATCATGAAGGCGTTTATTGCTTCTTCCTTCAACGCATCGAGGCACTTTGGGCAGTGTTCTGCCAACCTCTAATCAAAATCTTTGCTTACCCCCAAGCTGTTGAAAATCTTATGAGACTCTCCACCCCAGGCCAAAGCACAAAGAAAGATCATGTACAATCGCAACTCTCCCATGAATATGAGCAGAAAATACATAATATTCTTCGCCGCCTGCTCAGATGAAAGCCCATGTGGGTATAATTATAGAGTCAGGCTGTAAACATGGGCTGGCCTGCTTTGAGAGCTGGAGCAGATCAAGCGTACGGGTGACATGGTCAACAAGAAGTGAGTGAGACAGGGAGAGGTGGGAGACCTCTACAAGAGATTAGGTAAATCCATCACACCGCTCTCGACGCTCGCAACTGCACAGACTCGAATCAACATGCACGTGATTGTCAGATGATCCCATCTCACGGCTCGCAGAAAGACAAAGACCCCCACACTAGTCGGAAGTCGAAGCTGATTTACTCTGGCCCGAGATCAATACAGGCAACGCATGCCCCCGTCAATCAGAAGGAAGTGGGGCACATTCCAATTCGTGTTTTGGACTCTGGTGACGAGAAATGTCACTGATCGAGCTGAGTGTGTTGCATGAGGTAACCTCATTAAAACATGCGTGTTGCCGTTAATGATGGGAATTAGATTTATCGCAAATTTCTGGTTGCATTTTCAAGTTTTTCATGAATGCCCATGCAAGTCTCCAGGTTGCATGAAGAAAAAGGAAAGTCAGTGTTATTTGGAAGGGCATCAAAGGACTGATCCTAGGGTTGGATATTTCTCTCTTTGGTCCTTCCTGGTCACAGCTTTTTGGGGAACCAAATAAAATATTATCCCATTTAAGATATATATACATGTACAAATAGTTGTATGTTCCATTGCTTGGTTACCCTGTTCACTTCACACGAGTTAATACGGTCTGCTCTATCTCGAGCGTTGGTGACTGGAAAATCTCTAACTTTCCAAGTCATGCCAAAGAAATGGAACCCCCAGAGCTGACGTAAGTGACACCTGTACAGCAAGCAGTCAGACCTTGGCAAACTGTCATGTCACAGGAAGGACGATGTTCCACAGCCAGCGACAGAAGCATTACGTCACTTGGAGGTTGATGTTCCGTATCGAACCATTCCTCGTGCCAACGTATTCCTCTACAGACACGCTCTGTGGAGCACCACACATTTCTGACAGAGACCCGGTCCGTGCCGCGACCATAGCCCTAAAGCAAGCAGGCTTTGTACAGGGAGCACTGCGGCCTCCTCTAACACTCTATCTACCACATATTAACGTGCTGCAGACCCACCCATTTGGAACAACCTTTTGGTCGAAGTGAGCTTATCTTGTCGACGGCACCTGTCAATGCCTGGGTGTCTTTCCCGCGCCTCCTGGCTTCACGCCTTGATCAAGCGTACCGCAGATACGATTCGCCCCACGGGAAGCATTAACTGCCTTTGTAGATCACGATAAAGTAGCTGTCGTTGGAATGCATTTATCTACATGCTTGTATAAATACTTGTAACTGATAACGAAGATTGGTCACTTAGGCATTGGTAATTTTATGGAAATCTGAAAACTCAGACTACCTTAACTACTTGGAATGCCCTTGAAGGAATAGTCGAATGTAGTGAAGACAAGAGATAGAGCACTGTGTATAAAAAAATAAGTTTGAAAAGTAACTGATCTGTTCATTACTTCAGGATTCAAACTTTAATCCATGTACATTGTAAGCTGAAATGGTCAGTTCTGTTCTCAAAAAACGGTGTAAAAATGAAGCTATGCCTGTTGATTCCATTAACTGATTCAACCACAGGTTGCAAGTGCTGAAATTAACCTGTTACACTGTGTCGTTTTTTAAAGGAAGAATTACGATAATGTATTTTTTTTCTTTGCAGACCTACTCAGTCACTGGGATTGGATTTAGCAGTCGTTACTGGAACAACCACAGCTGTGCGAGGAACACTCGAATACCTCAGTCTGCGCATTGGGGAGAGTACAGGGAGGACCAGGCTGCCATGACGACTGTCTCCGCATGGCACATAAGGCGGGGTGAAGCATGGAGCTACTGAGGCAGTCCCTGGCTGCGTCAAAACAGCAGGGCAGACAATCAAGGCCGCCAGGGGTGCCATCGCTTGACCTCCAACACACGTTGCCTGCCATGCCCCCGTCGCCCTTCCGCAGACGTTGACCCCCAGCCACCGGCGGGTCACGTGCACCCCATGGTAGACAGTTACCTACCAAAGATGAGATCTGTGATAAACAATGGGGTCATGGGGGCCAACGGCACTGCCCAAGGTCATGGTCGCTATAACAACCTTGAGGGGTCAGGGACCAAAGGGATGCAACCGTGGGACCATCAAAGGAGACCCTCTACTGAAGGGGGCGCAGGTACGGCCATTATGTGCAGCACGCACTCGGACACCGTCACAGTCGTCACCCAACATCCGGGTGGTGGGGAGCTGCGTCACGTGAGACGCGAGGGCGGGGTCAGCGGGGGTGGAGGCATACGGGCAATTGTTGGGGTGAGCGGACTTCCGGGATTGAGTTTGACCACGTGGGAAGAATTCTTGGAGAACCCGGCTGTGCTGCATCCCCTCTTCCAAACATCCAATGAAGAGGTCATAGTCTTTGACCCCGAGGAGGTCAACGTGTTTTTCCAAGATTCCAGGTTGATTGGTTCATCAGTGGGAGCCCCTTCCACTGACGGAAAAGGCTGGTGAGTGTACACACTGTATGTGTCTTGCTTCGAGTATAATCAGACTGCTGCATCAGAGGAAGAGGATGAACTGTGTGTGTGTGTGTGTGTGTGTGTGTGTGTGCGTGCGTGCGTGCGTGCGTGCGTGCGTGCGTGTGTGTGTGTGTGTGTGTGTGTGTGTGTGCGTGCGTGCGTGCGTGCGTGAGTGTGTGTGTGTGTGTGTGTGTGCGTGCGTGCGTGCGTGAGTGTGTGTGTGTGTGTGTGTGTGTGTGTGTGTGTGTGTGTTTGCGTGTATCTGTGTATGTTTGTGCGTGTGTGTGTTTGTATGTATGTGTGTGTGTGTCTGTGTGTATGACTGTGTGTGTGTGTGCGCGCGCGCGTGTGTATGTGCGTGTGTAGCAAATAGCTGAAGTTGTCGACTTTGTGTATAGTTTTCGTCGGCAAAAAAGGAGATTATAAAGAAAAAGCGGCAAACTAATATGCTGTGAACCTTTAAAGCCACTTTGAAAATAAACTGATTAACAGTGTGTGTGTGTGTGTGTGTGTGTGTGTGTGTGTGTGTGTGTGTGTATGTGTGTATGTGAGTGTGTGTGTGTGTGTGCCGGCTGCTTCCTTGCGTGTCACGACAAAGTTCAAAGTGTATGTGGTGTTTGTATTTTTACCGAGCCAGTTGGTGACATTCCATACATCCTACCTACATAATCGCAGACGAGGATCGATTGCATCACAACGGGTGATGTCTTTCACTGACAAGATTGTATTTTCTCTCCAGTGCTGCTCCAATCGGGCAATGCAAGCAGAAGATATTTCAGTCGTGTTGGGGATACTTAAACTTGAACCATCGATTCTTATTTTGACGCCATTTACAAATCAGTAGTGAAGAGTTGCACGACCCTTAAAAAACTCTTTTGTTTACGACTTCAATAGCTGGGTAATTTGTCATTACAACCAACATCCCCCCCCCCAAAAAAAAAAAAGAAGAAGAAGAGGAGATAAGAATAAAAGAAGTAGAATCAGTTGTTCCTAAACATGTATGGCGATATGTATATCTTAATATTGCAAACATATTCATCGCTGTTGGCAAGGGACAGATATCAAGATACCCTTTTTGACTCACATGCGAAGCAAAAGTGAGTCTATGTACTCATCTTTTCGTCCGTCCGGGCGTCCGGGCGTCCGGTCCGGGCGTCCGAAAACTTTAACGTTGGAATTTTCTCGGAGACTATTAAGTCTATCAATACCAAATGTGGTATGATGGTGTATGATGACAAGGCCTAAAAAAACATACATAGTGACTTAACCTTGCTTCAAGGTCAAGGTCGCGGGGGCCATAAATGTTGTCTAAAAAACAGTCATTTTTCCCATTTACTCAATTTTCTCTGAAGTTTTTGAGATTGGATACCTGACCTATCTATGGTATATAGGGCAAAGTAATCCCTATCTTTTGATACCAGTTTGGTTGACCTTGCTTCACGGTCAAGGTCACAGGAGCTCTTCAAAGTTGGATTGTATACATATTTTGAAGTGACCCTGACCCTGAACTATGGAAGATAAATGTTTCAAACTTAATAATTATGTGGGGCACATGCTATACTTTCATCATGAGACACATTTGGTCACATATCATCAAGGTCAAGGTCACTTTGACCCTTATGAAATGTGACCAAAATGGGGTAGTGAACCACTAAAAGTGACCATATCTCATGGTAGAAAGTGCCAATAAGCATCATTGTGCTTCCTATGTCTTGAATTAACAGCTTTGTGTTGCATGACCTTGGATGACCTTGACCTTGGGTCAAGGTCACATGTATCTTGGTAGGGAAAATGTTTAAAGCATTTCTTAGTGTATGATGTCATTGCTAGGTTTAGTTGTATGACCTTGACCTTGAAGGTCACCTGAAGGTCAAGGTCACGTAAAGGTCAAGGTCAAGCATGTGAGTCGTATGGGCTTTGCCCTTCTTGTTTATACTACAGGTGAATTGCTACTTTTAACAACCGTAGGTTCGGAAATACGGAGTCAATAGTACTTTTGAATTTTGCAAACAAATGAATCTTTTCTGGTGAAGGACCGTGACCAACTCAACATGCCCGTGTCCTTACAGGAGAATCCCCGTGGAGGACTACGAACAGCTGCGTCAGGTCCGGTCCTGGCTGACAGAGCGCGTCTCCGTCCTCAGCGTCTGTCTGGTCAGCAAGAGACTCTCCAGCAGCCCCGAGTCTGAAGGTGTGTGTGTGTGTGTATGTGTATGTGTGTATGTGTGTATGTGTGTATGTGTATGTATGTGTGTATGTGTGTGTATGTGTGTGTATGTGTGTGTATATGTGTGTATGTGTGTATGTGTGTGTATGTGTGTGTGTATGTGTGTGTATGTGTGTATGTGTGTGAATGTGTGTGTGCGTGTGTGTGTGTGTGAATGTGTGTGTGTGTGTGTATGTGTATGTGTGTGTATGAGTATGTGTGTGTGCGTGCGTGTGTGTGTGCGTACGCGTGTGTGTGTGTGTGTGTGTACATACATGCGTGTGTGTGTGTGCGTGAATATGTGTGTGCGTGTATGTGTGTGTGCGTGTGTGTGTGTGTGTGTGTGTGCGTGTGTGTGCGTGTGTGTATGTGTGTATGTGTGTATGTGTGTGTATGTGTGTGTGTGTTTTGGCGTGTTCGTGTGTATGTGTGTATATGTGTGTGTATGTGTGTATATGTGTGTGTATGCGTGTGTGTGTATGTGTGTATATGTGTGTGAGTATGCGTGTGTGTGTATGTGTGTGTGTATGTGTGTGTGTTGGGTGTGTGTGTGTGTTGGTGTGTTGATGTGAGTGTGTGTGTGTGTTTATGTGTGTGTGTGTGTATGTGTGTGTGTATGTGTGTGTATGTGTGTGTATGTGTGTGTATGTGTGTGTATGTGTGTGTATGTGTGTATGTGTGTATGTGTGTGTGTGTGTGTATTTATGTGTGTGTTTGTGTGTGTGTGCGTGTGCGAATGCGTGTGCGTGTTCACGCGCGCGCGTGTGTGTGTGCGTGTGTGTGTGTGTGTGTGTGCGTGTGTATGCGTGTGTGTGTGTGTGTGCGCGTGTGGTTGTGTGCGTGTGTGTGTGTGTGTGTACGTTTGTGTCTGTGTGTGTACGTTTGTGTCAGTGTGTGTGTGTGTGTGTGTGTGTGTGTGTGTGTGAGAGAGAGAGAGAGAGAGAGAGAGAGAGAGAGAGAGAGAGAGAGAGAGAGAGAGAGAGAGAGAGAGAAAGAGAGAGAGAGAGGTTTTGCCAACCTCTAAAGTGGCATAATTGCATGACACTCACATGCCCACTCATTTCTCCGCATCTTCCTGCCAATGTCTTTTCCCCCCTCCTTTCCACGCTTCTTCTTCCCCGCCTCCACTCTCAAGCAGTCACCATCCTATCAACCTCGCTCTCACATCTTATACACATCAGGCTTGTTCAGGAGGCGCAGCGATGCAAAGCGCTGCTCAGCGCTGCGTGTGGTTCACTCCTGAACAGCAATTTTGGGGCGTGATTCACTCAGCGCTGAGCAGTGTTGTGAATCACCAATCCGAGATGATTCAGACAATTTTGCATCATTTTCAAAATGGCGTCTTCGATCCCGCACTGGCCGTCGATGAGTAAAATAACCCTCAGAAACATCATTTTGAAACTGGAACGGGCTTTATTTGCCCCAAGCGTCCTGTATACGCGAGTAATGGCAAGTAAGGATGACACAGTAGTGGACTTTATTAATGCAGAATACATTTAAACGTGCATAAACGATGTCTGTGGCAAAGAAAACACTTTCTTCGCGTCTATGAACACAACATGTCGCGCAGAAGATTTACCTCCCCTTTAAGAAGTGAAGCGCTGCATTACATCTTAGGTGTTCAGGAGAGGCAAAGAGCGCTCAATTGCCAACATGAAGCGCTCATGCAGCGCGTTGTACTCCTGAACAAGCCTCAAGTGTTTGTCAATAGTGCAAGAGATTGTCCGAAAATGTAGTTTTCTTTCAAAATTCCAATATTCATGTGTGCGTTTCATCATTTTGGTATAAGTCCTGTGTTGGTGATTTGAACAAAACTTCACTCACAGAAGAGTGAAATTCAAAGCTTTAGAAAGTGCCGATAAGCAATGCCCCTGCACAACCAGACTTCCTGAGTAAATATTGTTTATGGGCAATCATATTTTCTCTGAAGTTTTGTTCTTTGTTTTGGAACTGTTCGGTAAAAGTGAAAGGTCTAATCTTATAGCGAACAATGACCACAAAATTATGTTATGAAATATACAAACTTTCTCGTATTAGCGTGCAAAAACTTCAAACTTCTTTCCATACGATTTATCGGGTCACCTTACATTTTTGAACTTATGGGAATGTGTGTGTGTGTGTGTGTTTGGGGGGGGGGGGGGGTGTATGTGTGTGTGTGTGTGTGTGTGTGTGTGTGTGTGTGTGTGTGTGTGTTGTAAAGCAGCAAGGCCCAAATAAGAGATTCATCCATGGTTGCATGATCCATTCACTACCCCTTGGAAAACAAAATGAAATTCACTTATATTCAAACAACTAAATCGCATATCTTCCGCTTTCGTTACCTTTAAGCTCTGAGTATTTATTCCTGCGTTTTTGTCCTCTAATTCCCGTTATTTAATTTTCGAAAACCATTATTTTCCAAAGTTTAATAAAATTAATAAAACTTAAAAGGACAGCATTAAATAAGTGTGTTCATTTCTTTTTCCTTCCTTTTTATTTTTGAGTGTATGGTTGCATGTTTTTTGCCTTTGTATGAGAAAAAAACTCTTTCGCAATGAGGGAAAATATCAAATCTTAACAACGGCAAAAGGATTTTATATAATTTACCTCATGAATGAATCATTTTCATATACCTGGTGAATTAAGTCAAAAGAAAGGAAACCACGTGGGCAGTTTCAGGCCGTAAACTACGTGTTACATGGCGTGATGTGCTTTCCTGTTGTCACGCAGATTTATGATCAAAGAGAGAATATAAACAGTGCTTGCCTGGAGCTACGATTGGTAACTTCCTGTACACAGAAACCACGTTCACAAGCACACATCCGGGATATGATTAGCGCCTTGATCGAATTTGGCCCTAAAGGCGCCTATACACGTACCGGTTTTCAAGCCGATTTGGCTCCGGTCTGACCGTGCGTGTAAAAATCGGGTTGACAACCACACGCAACGATTACATCGAGACCGCGAACTCAGGCGATTTTCATTTACGCGAAGCGAGGTCAGAATTTAGAGTTACGTCCCTTCGCCGAGCTATGGCAACGACGTTTCGAAGTGTAGTCTATGCGTGTGACCTGCCTGTCGGATTTTAAAATATAGGAGCTTTCCCGACCTATTGATGCA
>JAWQFJ010025142.1:50000-67500 GCA_034096865.1 Theodoxus fluviatilis
ATGACCACTTTGTGTCGTTTGAGGATGAAAGTCTCGTGCTGTGCACACAGAGTGGCAGGCTGAGGACCTACGCTGGTGGGTTTCGTGTGTTCCTCCTTCCCGGCCACTTCCTCTCCGTCTCCCCTCAAGCTCTCCTTCACTCCGTTTGTTTCGTTTTCCTTTCTCTTCGTTTCTGTTTAGCGTCCTCTTCTTCCATTCCCGTTTATTTGATTAGATCAGAATTACAGTGCCTGCACAACAATTACAAAGTACTATCCCATGACTCCTGTGCACCTCATATTTTCGCAATAAAAAAGGCGAAGCAACACTGAAGAGTGTCTCACTCAGGAGAAAAACTGACCTGCGTTCGGAGTTTTCACTCTCCCCTTAGAAGCTTTTCTCAACAAAAGTTATTTTTAGTCATTTTCTGGGAGACCTCGTTCATTTGGACATTTAGTTCTAGCACTGCCCACTTGTCAACACCCTAGCAGTTTGCGCCTCCCATCCATGATAACACCTAAGATATTACAGTAATAACATCTATGATACCGTAACAAAATGGTTTGCTTTCCAAAAATGCAATCCCTCATTAAATCCGCATAAGATTTCTGATCGACATATGTGCATTTAATCGACAGATACACTCCTACATCACTGTCACGTATCTTTCCAGAGCAATACAAGGCCTACAAGAAGAACGCCTCATCCAGGACGCAGCGCGTGATGAAGTGGATCAAGAAGAACAAGAAGTCCGTGACCACCGCCACGCAGACCTCCACCACCTCCTTGCAAAGCGCCACCTACGACCTCGATGACGGCACAGTTGGCAACGAGGGGCGGGATGCCGCCTTGGGCGATGAGGACGAAGAGGACGAGGAGCTGGCGAGGCTGGAAGAGGAAGTGATGGAGAGGAGGAGCAGGCGGTCCGAGGAGATCGAGGAGTGGGAGCTGCAGCGGAAGCTGGCTCTTAAGAAGGCCACAGCCAGTGTCGTCACACTCCGGGGCGACACGTCCATCCTGGGAGACTACCCGGACCACGACTACAACTTCCACCCCAGTAGCGGCAGTCCCGATGCCACCAGTCCCTCCACGGTCAAAGGGTTGGTCATCCCTGCAGACAGCGACCGCCGACCCGACAGCCCCGTGCCTCCTCGTAGAGATCACCAGGCCTCGGTGGTGAAGTCAGAGGTCGTCGCCACGATGACGACGCCTTCTCCTAGGCTCTCGGACGACCAACAGGGAACTCCAAGAAGCGCCAGACATCCGAAAACAGTGCCCAGACTAGACATGACTCGTTTGAGCGAGGTGGGCGGTGTGGACAATGCTGGATTTCTCAACGACGAAGGCCTTCACCAAGGAACTCAAGACAGCGGGTCGGACCTCGTGAAGACACAGGAAGAAGCCCCCACGCAGCAGCTGTTCCCAAGAGGAAGGCCTGTGCTGACACAAGCTGGGATCGCGGCAGGAGCGGACTCAGAAAAGCACGCAGACAGACTGCTCTACTCCTCCGAGCGCGCAGCCAGAACTGCAGCGGCTCCTGCCACAGCCTCTGATATGCACAGTGACGTCATTTCTGCAGGCGTCCAAGGGAAGGTCGAGACGTCAGAGGGTCAGTCATCAGCAGAGTTGCAGAGACAAAGTTTGTCGTCGTCGTCGTCGCAGCTGTCGTCGCCGACATCGCCACAGCCCCCTGGAGGAGTTTTGCCCAAAGCTGGGTCGGTGTCTCGCTCCAAACTCCCTCCTCCTCCTCCTCCCCCTCCCCCTCCCCATGTGAAGGAGCCTACTTCCCCAAGTGTCAGGGTCGTAGCAGTGTCCCCTAGGGAAGGGCCCTCTCAAGTGAATGTTGCAGAAATGGCAGCAGCCTCTTTAGAGATGCCGACATCTCTCAGCTACAAGCCCACCTTGGCTCCCCAACCGGCCGTGACGTCCTTATGGGAGCTTTGTCAGTCTCCTCCCCCAGTCAACCTCCCTCCGGAAGCTAGCAGACCTCTGGTCATGAGGAAACCAGCACCAGTTCCCACAGGGCAGCAGATAGAGGAAGCGCCAAAGGAACCACCAGTACCACGACCGAGGTCTTCTCTGATGAAGACAAACGAGGAAGTCCTTCCTGAAAGCAACCTGCACACACGCAGTCAGTCCATCCCGAAGATTCGTCAGCGCTCTCCAGAAAGACGTTCATCGGAGCCAGTGAGGGAGAGAGGGGCGGCTCAGGGAGCAAGGCTACGAGAGGACACGCCCACTGGGGGGACTCTCCCACCAGAGCGCCGTCAGCGTCCGGGCTCACAGCAGCCTCCACAGCACGCAGACGTAGAAGGGGAAGGAAGGGCACTAAGAGACAGGAGGCTGGACCTGAGCGAGCTTGACTTGGAGCCTACCCCGGAGTCTCTCAAAATCGACCTCAGCATCTTCAGCTCCGACTCCCCACGACGCCCGCCTCCAGTCATGCCCCGCAAGCTGGCCCCGCCCCCCAACCCCGCTCACAAGTCCATCCTTCGCCACAAGATGCCTGTGCTGGAACCGGGCCAGCCTCTCCGTGCCGTCCAGCAGCAGCAGCAGCAGCAGCAGAAGCAACAGCATAAATTCCAGCGTCCTCCTGGATCCAAAATGGCCCAGACCCGGGGTCCCAAGCTGCAGCTAATGCCTCTGGTCAGACGACCCACCAAGGGCATGCCAGACTCCAGGGACAAGGGCACGTCGGAGAGCCCCGCTGAGGGCGCCGAGAAAGCGAGCTGGCGTTACGACCAGAGAAAAGAACGCTTCGGACGCCTGCTGAGCCAGCTGCTTGACAACGAAGACGCCGCTAATGACGCCATGACGCTCACGGGAGGTAACTCTCGATTGACAGCCGCAGCCCTGAAGGAGCTGAGACACGGGCGTCGCGCGCAGTACCAGAACCGAGATCTGCGTTCTTTCGCAGAGGGACTGCCCTCAGACGATGATAACGACGACGAGGAAGTCATGGACGCCGTGAATCGGAACCGCCTCGACCGCTCTTCAGTGATGGGTTTCCGTGGCTCCAGTTCGGCCTCTCCCGCAGACTCGGAGGAGCTCTTTCCAGACGCACCAAACGGCTTCGACCCCGAGTTGTGCGTTAACACGGCCAGGCGGGGCACGGCGGGCTGGCAGACCCCCGGGGGTACGTGGCACCCTCCCGATCTGAGCTGTGCTAACGTTAACAGCTTCGTTAGGGCGGGTACGGTGTCCCGCGCCTCCATTCGCGAGACTGCCGAGGTCATGCTGTTCACGCCACGCTACAAACTGGTGGAGGAGCTGGAGGAAGGTCGCAACTGCTTCTCTGACCCCGAGGTGGGCTGATGGAAACTTCTTTGCGATTGGAAACACACTGAAAATTTGTCTTGTACTGCATACGGGATGATAATGATAATGATGATGATGACGATGACGATGACGACGAAGAGGAGGAGGAGGAGGAGGGGGGAGTGGGAGGGGGAGGGGGAGGGGGAGGATGATATCGACGATAAAGACGACATTCTAAATTAATAATCGTGACCATGACAGGTTTCTTACTGAATCAACTCAAGTTGTATTGCATGGGTAGGACGTAGCGGCATTGTACAATGTACAACATTTGTATTGTACAACGTATTAATATCACTGTTTTGGCGATACTTGCTGTGGTCAGTATTGCCATCCCCCCTGTCCAGTCTGCACCTGTCTGTCCTTGTCTTCCTGCAGATGGACGATACTCAGGAGGTGGAGGCTGCAGACAACGACGTCATTTCGGACACAGACACGCTGCCCACACCACGCATTATCTCTGTCAAGAGGACTCCCCAGACCTTCGCCATGGACTTCGTTGCCAAGCAACCCGACAACAACGACCTGGAAAACGAGGCCGACCTTGAACTCTTGGACTGCGAGGATAACCCCGCCACTAGGGACGCCGTGCTTCCAGGGGTCCAGGCCGCACGCTTGCTCAGCGCGGGCCAGAGGAAGCGGAGCCCGAGCCGGGGTCAGTACGACTCCAGACGTCGCTACCTGGCCCTCAACAGTCTGCGCCGCAAGACTAAGTCCATGGCCCTCCAGTCTGAGATCAGGAAGACCGCCATCAGGGTGGGATCGCATCCAATGAGCGTCACCATGTGAACAGCCGCCATCTTGAAACTCGTGCCCTTCGTCACGAGTATCCAGAACGGCGATTTATCTTTTTGAAACTCGATTTATCCCCTAACCCTGGGTTATCTTGATCGGTTAGATAAGGTACGCTCGTCAGAGGATCCTAGGTTGCGCTTTGCTATATATACTAGTTTCCAGCCAAGGGAGAGCGGAACAGACAGTTGGAATCGTCTGAGTTAAGAGATAAATCGGGGTTAAAATAACTCGCCGTCCTGGATACGGGCCCTGATGCTGCAGGATGTTCTTTGATTCTGATGGGCATATTGTCTTTGCTGCCATCTTGGAGAGAATGGCTCAGAAGTCCCAGTTTGGACTTTGCATAGTTGTCTTCAGATACTGCACTAGAAGTCTACTGCCTCGAAATTCCTGGGAGGCCAGAACCTGTGTCACATTGTGTGCACATGGAAATGGCACTACGTTCGCACAGAATTTGACGCTGGCAGTGCGAATTATTCGGGGCTGCGTTCAGAAGGTCCGCTGGTGTAATACCGTGCCACCTCAGGCCGTCCTTGGAGGATTCTTGGAAGTGCATACTTGGGCGACACTGAAAGATCGAATGATCCAAACAGAATACCCAAATTTATAATACATCATGTCAACGTCCTCGTCATTCTGAATGCTCCTATCGAGGTCTTTGCCAGTGACATTTGTAAAACTGATCCTAAAAACGTACGAGTAAACACGTTGGGCCATATATGCTATTGGAGATTATCACACAAATCTTGGCTAAGCCAATCGTACTCCCCTTCACTGCCACATGTATCTCTCCATCTAATGGATGAGATTAGACCCCCTTCTGACAGATAAGGCATTATCGATACTAATAGCTGTTGTTAGACCTAGTGGAATAAACGAGTGGCAGATTCCAATGTACATTTACACTGTACAGAGGGAAGCAAAAGGTTAGAAAGCGTTTGCGGTCTAGCAGTGATGGTTTGATTCCGATGTTACCCTCAGCCACGGACAATCTCTGGCTGTCTCAAGATTGAACCATGAAACACATAAAAGAGGTTAGAATACAGTCCCTATATGCAGAGAAAAAGTATTTGCTTTTTACAGCCGGAACTGCATAAGGAAATTATTCCAGTGTCTTTCCAAACTGAGGATCAGCTTCAGTAACGGCACTGAAATAATTCCTCTCCCAAATCTGGTGTTCTTCCATTTAAAAAACATGCGTTTTGAGTGATGTATCTTCAAAAGTATTGCCGTAAGGGCTCGAGCGAGTCTGAACCTTTGGCAGAGGGTACTGGCAGAAGCATACGCTAATGACGAGCTAGAATAAACAGAAGAAATTAAGACTAGAAGAGATTAAGCATTTACATTCTTTTTCGGAAGAGGTGAAAATAAGACCAAGGACTACATTTTAGTTTGTTCAGTAAACATGGTCATATTATAAAGAGCTGGCGTCTATAGAGAATTATTAATGAAACATATTGTAGACCGAGGCCAACTCCATGCAACTTGGATGCATCTAAAAAATGCTGACGACGAATTTACGAGGTCCGAGGCGGACAGTGATTTACCTTCCAAGAGTTGCCGTCCCTTTGACCAAGACAGTCACCAAAACAATGAATATTCGAAAGTTCGAATGAGGATGTTTTTGAAAACGTTAATGATGTAATTCCCTGGTCGAAATTGTTCCTGCGACCAAGACATCGAAGCAGAACAGAGTTGAAAGTGCGAAAGAATAGTAACGGTAGCGCTTTGTACCTTTTCAACTGATAACGAGTTTGTTGTGTTGCTTTGTGTATCGCTTGCTCAGTGCTGCTTGACTTGAGTTTTCGATTTTTGTGATAAAATGTTTTTATCAAATCGAATAATCTGGGTGAAGTGGAGTGAGACATAATGGAACCAAAGAACGTAAGTTACGTTCTTTGATGGAACTGTGGATGGACGAAACTACGAAGGATTGGGAATGAAGTTGGAGGTACAACTACAGCTTGTACAAGGTGGAGCGAGTTATGTGATAGTGCTGGATCTTTTTGCATTAAGTTTATTTCTCAGCCTCAGCCAAAGTGTGCGTGATGATACTTTGTAAGAATGTATCAGATTACAAAAAAACTCGTTTACCGAGACAAATTGTACCAAAAATACCCTGCCAGTAAGCATGCAATAAGTAAAACTGTGATACTTGTAATTCAGAAACTTACTGTTTGTGATTGTTTTCCGCGGCAGATCGAATCGGTATTTTGTCAGTTTGAGATAATGAATTGCACTCTCAGTTTTTAGCTTCGAGGCTGTATGGTCTCATGGGACGTTTTTTTTTTTTAATAACATGGCGGAGCCACTATTCGCAATCTCTCCCCTCTCACCGACCTAAATAACAAAACAAAACTCAAGTGCGCAAACACACACATACACACGCACGCACACACACGCACACACACAATCGCGAGCACACGCACCATGCGCACCCAAACAGGATCAGCTAACGACCTGTGTGTGATTGGGTAATCAGCTCCTCAGCGGTAAAAAAAAAAAAACAGCAAGAAAGATACGGAGAGATCCAATCCATTCCTTCCTGGTGCGCAAGGTCTTTGGTTGCATTATCGACACGTCCACAGTCCGATATGTAGTTCCCCTTCGACCACTATTGCATTCAAGGTATACAGGTATATCGAAGACGGGAACAACTTGGCTGCAGGATGGCTTAGTGTGATCCGCTGTGAAAACTTCTCGTGTAAACATAGTCTCGAATCTTCCTTTCCAGCTATTGATTAACGTGTCGGCTGTAGCACATAGAGGGATTATTACTTAAGGTGATTAGTACGGGCTATGATGACGTCAGTCAGGGTCCACTTTTCTACTGGACAGCAATAACTTCAGTGTTAACTGAGCAAATGTGGCGTGTTTGAACATGAACAGGCATAGCAGTTCAAACTTCTGATCCAGTCTGGTTCGACCTCTCACCAATGAATGCTTGCTGCATGGATATTTTCTTCTCAAAATGAATTCTCAAAAGCTTGCCAGAGAAAGTATCTGCATCCACATGAGCATGCAGTATGTTGCCTGACAATCATTTCTTGTCCCATCTACCTTTGCGCTTGATACTGGCGAGTATTCTGTTGCATACACGTGGTCTGTGACTTGCGGTCCATCCCAGCTTGCGCTAGGAAAGTAGAAGCAGGACAGGCGCGTGTTTTCTACAGGATGTTTATTCCCAGACTGGTCAGCGCTTCTAGCAATCACTCGTGCACCCACAGTGGTCACTCGTGCTGCTCAGGCTGCACCTCAATACAGCACCGACAGCCTCTCAAGCGCTCTCAGCTTCCAGTGACCCGTGCTGGACAGGCTGCGCCTCAATACAATGCCGACAGCCTTCCAAGCACTTGCTTCCCGTCACCAGTCTCTCCTCCAGTTTCAGTCACCTCTTAGTCTCCTCTCGTCTTATCATGTACATACGAATATTTAGTGCCGTGCTGTTCTGCCACATCGGCATACTGGAGGGCCAATTGGTGGTCAGATGTTTACTGCATAGGGGGATGGGGAGTTTCCAGTCCCTCAACCCCCCCCACCCAGCATTCCGCCGATTCACTCTGACCCTCTGCGCGCTGACCAGGCAGAAATCGCCTCCACCCCCTCTCACAGACAAAAGAGGTGCCGACTCATTCCGACCCCTCTCTTACCGACAAAGGAGGGAAAGCCCCTGGAACCTTCTGCAAGGCACATTACATTACATTCACATCCGCAGGCATTTCACATTCCTTCGCAACAATTCCTACACTTTGGAGGAAGACATCCCTACAGAAAGTACACCAGTGGCAAACCATGCTATTCAGATATAATGATGCAGAAAGTCTTTCCACGTCAGACATCTTGACTTGAGCAATGAAAATCTAGTCCAACAGGCCTGTATTGCTGCGATTCGCTACTAGCACTCAAATCTTGCATATCATCCGCTGTGTTTTACCACACTCCAATAGTGTTTAACCTCATCAGCTTGAGCCCATGAGTAAACAAATACAATTCCGTGTGTGTGTGTGTGTGTGTGTGTGTGAGTGAGTGAGTGAGTGAGTGAGTGAGAGAGAGAGAGAGAGAGAGAGAGAGAGAGAGAGAGAGAGAGAGAGAGAGAGAGAGAGAGAGAGAGAGAGAGAGAGAGAGAGCACAGGCACAGAGGAGGGGGGGGGGGGATTTCTGACATAATCTGAAATCTGAAATCTACTTTCCTCCATAGCAGTCCTCCCTTTTGGGTTGTCAAGCGAGTGGATCAAAATAGACTTGGTAAAAAGTCATCACAGAGCTGGCATGATCAAACCAACCCAGCAACTAGGAGAGACAGATACATGTATGTGTTGTAAACAACAAAATACTCAGTAACAAATGTCAATTCATGAAATTCAAGTTTTATTAAAAATTACAGTCTTTGCAAACTATACAAGTCCTGTTTTGATTTTGTGACTGTACAAAATATTATACAATGTCTACACATAAATATACTCATGGTTTCTTTATGATGGGTGATATCAATATCAGAGATGAATATACTTTCACAATTATTGCATTTAACATCTGTAACTTCCTCTCACAACAAAGAACAGTCTTTCCTTTGTGTGTGATGATGTGGACCTAATGCTTGTCAAACACACATACACACAACCATCAGTTCACTAGAATGGTCACAAGAGTACAGCTTTTTCATTCATAATTGTTTCACGGTGCTTCCAATGCAACACATCCACAGCCTTAAAGATGCTTACTGTGTGTTTGTACATGTTTTACAATTCTAGACCTAAATACATACAAGATATGCTAAATACATCACCACACGCATAATTGCTGTGACTGTTCATCAACTTTCATTTTCTCAATCACCCATGCTTCCAACCATCCATTCATCCATGTATAAATTCATCCATTGATCCATCAACACACACTACACATAAGCACACATTGAAAGAAAATAGAGGGTCTACAACTGTCCAACAGGAGTAGCTTGGTATTTGAATAATGTTGCTCTCCATGTTTGATATTGCATAGTCTTTAATTAAGATAAATGGCTCTCAATGTTTCTCATTGCACACGACCAATTCTTCCAGTCTGAAGAATGAGGGGAATGCAGTAAAAAGGGTAGAAATCTCTCACAGGTTCAAAAATACATCTGCACTTCTAGGTTTGCAGTGACCAGCCACTCTGACCTATCGTTCATTTTTGTTAAAAAGGGAATGCCCTCGGGGCATGCAAGATTGATAAAAACACATTTTAAAAAGGTTTATTTTCCACAGCCTCCCAAACAGCAATGTGGTCGTCTTTTCTCTTTTAGCCACAAACAGCATAATGCAGGGGCACAAAAAAAAATTAATTCAGGACTTCAGAAAATAAAAACTTTCAGACATTTCTTTCTTTGTCAAATAGATCTGTTAATGCAGAGATCATGAATATGGGATGGTGCTAGAAATCCAAGCCATACACAGGGTTTTAGTGAAGCACCTCTATCGCCTCAATAACCACTCACAAATGTATAAAAACTTCCTCTCATGCATGCACACA
The DNA here is from genome assembly GCA_034096865.1 of Theodoxus fluviatilis. Taxonomy (NCBI): domain Eukaryota; kingdom Metazoa; phylum Mollusca; class Gastropoda; order Cycloneritida; family Neritidae; genus Theodoxus; species Theodoxus fluviatilis. The sequence continues at coordinate 59,604 of JAWQFJ010025142.1, forward strand.
CACACACACACACACACACACACGCTTACCTAATACCAACTGCATCCATGTACATCATTGCTGTATTGGTATACACATATATCACTGAAATTACCAGCATTGAATATTACTTTGTGTAATACATGAATGATAAAGTAGTTCAGTGCCCTTCAGTCCAGGCTTCTGTGAGACATGCTGGCAGGCACCGAAAAGCCAGCAGCCAGAGGTTCCAACTGATGCATGGGTGGGGGTGGGGGTGGGGGTGGTGGTGGTGGTGGGGGGGGGGCATCTTGTGGCTACTGCCATATGTTACACTCAGCCAAGACAAACCATATTGTTAATAGACAGAAGGCCTGTGAATCTTAGAATTATTTTGACAGCTCTCGCCACACTCCCCCATGCACAAATACCCGGGATTCCCCGTCAGTTCAAATCTCTCATACATGCGACAAGGTGCCACTAGATGTGGAGATGAAACCACTTACATACTCATGACAGAGTGTGCAAGCTACATTGAGATATCCATCTACTTCCATACAGGATAACTCACTTGTCTTGTGGACGGTGGGGCTCTCAAAAGCGAAAATGTCTCAGAAACGAAATGACCACTGCCCAAATTTATCAAGGGTAAATAATCGAAATCAAATACAACTTGAGTTTCATGGATTGTATAAATTAATTATATTTGCATCATGTATAGCATTCCAGTATTTGTTCATTTCTACAAAAATGGAAGTAAGACCACATTCTGATACAATACAGCACTTGCATAGGTTGTTAGCTGTTTCTTCCTATGAATAAATCTCACTGCTTCTTTGTAGCAAACATGTGACCACTTCTATCCACTAGTTAGTATCTCCCATCACAACCACCTTCTGCGGGAGCTTCCTCCATCTCACACGAATGCCCCAGGGTTTCACAGATCCACTGATTGGCAGCTGCATTCCACACAGAACCTGCCAAGGCCAAGATCCAAGATCACAGTTTCAGCTGAAGGAGTCCACAACACCACTCCCGCATGGTAGGGTGGGGAAGCCGAGCCATCTATATGCTCTGGTGCTCAGGTACACATACGACACTTTCATTCAGGTGCTAGATGCGGAACTCCTGCTCAGACTCTGAGGAGGCACTGAGGGTTAGATGGCCATTCTGCTTGACCCCCACCCTGCCTGGTGTGTTCTGTCCCGAAGAGTGGCGCGAGTCTGCATGGTTGCTGACCACAGGTGAGATGGAGGGGGTGCGGGTAGCCAGGGGAGAGAGAGAGGGAGTGAAGGAAGGCGTGAGGGCAGGGGAGGTGAAGCTGGACTCGTAGCTTATGGGGGAGCGGGGAAGACTGGGCAGGGAGGTGTTCATGGTGCTAGCACGGGCTGAGGTGGGCTGAGATCCACTGCCCGAGCCTCCACCACTGCGACTGGCACTAGGGAGCTGTGAGGGTCGGCCAGGGTGGCCTGGCCCCCCCATCCGACCCATTCCTACAGGTACCCCACTCCTACTGCCAGTCTGTGAGCCTCCCCCTCGGCTCCCTCCAGCCGACCCCTGACTAGAACCCCCTGGGCTGGCAAGTGGAAGTGCCTCAGGGGGGGCGTTGGTGATGATGGGAGGTGGGTGGTTGGTGCGCACTGGGGGTAGGAAGGAGTGCGCCATGGGTCTCTGAGGAACAGTTTTCACTGGTGTCTTCTTGGGCTGCACAGAATCATCCTTGAGTTTGGCGATCTCTGAGAACACGTGGGCCAGTGGCTGGTACTGCGGCCCCCAGTCCAAGAGATAGTCCCAGTTGTATGAACCACTGTACTCTTCCTCTGAGTTAATCACACTTGAAAGTGAACCTGCATGCTGAGTCTCAGGGTCTGGGAACCCCATGCTCTTGTTCCTGTCTATCATCGCCATCTCCTCATCGGTTTCCCCATCTGTGAGTTTGCCATAGTCTACACTCTCTATGTCCAGCCCCTCCCCACCACCCTCATCAGAGAACTGGTGCATGCTCTCTACAGAGTGGGTAACACCTGCCTTGGGTTTGGGTTTGCCGATGCGAGTTGAGTCTATGCCTAGCCGAGCTAGGTATTCCTGATGGTTCTGCACAGATGGCTCTGACATGTTGTCATCATCCTGCTGAATCCCTGAATCTGGCATCACCTTTCTCCGAATGTATCCCTGTGAACTGGTCAGACCAGGGTTGGCGTTGATCATCCTGATCTCCTCATCCTCATCTTCATCCTCTGCTGACCCTCTACCGCTGGAGCCAGAGTGGTGTGAGTGGTCTGAGACATCCGAAGAAGTGACATTGGCGTTGAGGTTGTTCTGGTGGAAGTAATCCTTGTATGCTGGGGGTGCTCCATTAGTTTCCCGGGCATGGTGGGGATGAATGTCATAGGGTACTGCCTCAGGAGGCGATTTTTTGTTGCGGCGTCTGCGCAGCACAAAAATCACAACCAAAACAATGGCAACAATGATGATGATGCAGATGACAAGCACAATCATGCCAATGGCCACAGGGGACAGAACAGAGGTTGCAGCAGGGACGTGGGCACAGCCATCACACGAACGATCAATGGTGACAGCCATCTTGGCCTCTGCCTCCTTGGACCCATCCAGTCCAGACCAGGCAACTATGACCAGATCCACAGAGTTCTCTGCTAGGGCTCGACGCACGCGTGTCATCCCATCAGTAGGGGCATCCTCATGGAAGCTGTATAAGATGAAAACCTCTCCAGTGCTTGGATCCACCCTGAAGTGAGACCGGGGGAACCTGAAAGAGTAGACCACCTTTCCTGCCTCTCCCCCATCATCATCCACGGCATTGAACCTACCCAAGAGAGTTCCTGCTGGAGCATTGCCTGGCACCTCCACAGACAAAAGTGTCTGATTGAAGACTGGAGGGAATTCATCCACATCCACAATCTTCACAGTCACACCAACAACTGTTGCATCATTGTTGGTGTCCCAAGCTCTGATTCGCAGGGTGTAGGTATTGCGGGTCTCATAGTCAAAGACAGCTTTGGTGGTGACGCTGCCATTCTCTGGGTGGATCTCGAAGAAATTGCTGGGTTCCAGCAGGCTGTAGGTGACCAGGCCATAGATTCCACCATCCCCGTCATTTGCATGTGCCTGGAACACCTCCGTCCCAGGGGACCTGTTCTCCTCTACACATTCCATGTACTCCCGCACTGGGAACTGGGGTGGAAACTCTGGCACATCGGTGACGTTGATGTCAACAGTGACAAAAGCTGACAGCTTGGGGACAGAGGCCTGACAGCCATTGCAGTCAACAGCTCGGATGATGAGGCGATGGGAGCTGTGAGTCTCATAGTTCAGATGCATGCCTGTCATTATGAACAGACCACCTGTGGTGTTGTGGATGTGGAACAGCCCCTCGGTGTTTCCTGAGGTGATGGTGTACTGGATTGCACTGTTGTTGCCGGAATCTGCATCAGTGGCCAAAACTTTCAGGAATATCCTCTCAGCTGGATAGCTCTCATTGAGAGTAACACCATAGGCTTGCTGCAGAAAGACGGGGGCATTGTCATTCTCATCATCGACAATAATGACCAGAGCTACCGAGGCATTTTTAGGTGGGAAGCCTCGGTCCTTGGCGATGACAGCAAGGTCATATCTTGACACATTCTCGCGGTTCAGGCGGCCATTCAGGAAGATCTTGCCAGTGGTGCTGCGGATGTGGAACATCTCAGACCCAGTGCCAGAGAGGAGGTAGTTGACGCTATCATTACGGTGACTCAAGTCCTGGTCCTCAGCACTGACTTGAATCACAATGTCCCCTCGCTGGCTGGACTCGCTCACATGTGCCCTGCACAGACAGAAACACAGGACTAAAGTTATGTTTCAACATATTCACTGCACAAGTTGGTAGGGTGCAACATCACTTTTAAAGTCAGGAGCTAGAGAGAGGAGTGTGATACATGTGCTCACTGACCGGTAGTGAATACCTCTAATTAACAATCGATATAGAAGTGTTATGCATGTTCTAACTAATGTGTAGCTAATAAAGTAATATCTAAACAACTGATTGAAATGAAACCAAAAAAAGTCTGACATAAGTATGAGAGGTGTGGTGAAGAAAATGTTCATGCATTCGGTAAGCACATCTTTTTCACGAGAATGGCAAAAGTTACTTAAATTAAGGATGTGACATACAAGCAGTTGGGTAAGTTGAGGCCACACATATGGTTGAGATGGAGGAGGCTACATACAGGCAGTTGGGATAGTGGAGGCCATGTGTAGTTGAGATACAGGAAGCTACATAAAAGTACTTGGGGTAATGGAAGCCACACATGCATGGCTACATACGTGTAGTTGGGGTGGTGGAAGAAAGGAGCGTGGTTGTTGATGTCAGTGATCTGGATGTCAACGGCAACCATGGAGGAAAGGGAAGGGTTGCCGCTATCTTCAGCCACCACCACCAGCTGCACCACTGACTCCTTGGCCAGGAATGACAGTGACTGAGTTGTCATGATGGCACCTACAAACACACGGATAGAAAAGCCATTATTGCACTAATTCTCAAGTATAAAACTTTCCTCAAATCAAAATGATTCCATTGTCTTCATTCCCCACAATTGACTCACTCATTCCATGTATGAAATAGTACTATTACCCATTAATGTAGATATACTGACTTATTTCACATATGAAACTTAAAAAACTGAGCAGTTAAACTCGGATGAATGTTGTCAACTTCACCACTGGATAAAGTAAGGGAGACAACCTCTACAACAAATCACAACTTATTGCTTCTACATCTCAAAATGATGCTACTTTTTCCCCCTAATGAGCAATTGGCATTAAAAGAAGAAAAAAAGATAATATGACCCTGAAGAAACAAAATGGATAAAGCATCATGGAGTAACAGGACCAAGGTTCCTCAATGCCCATCCCACTTACCCCCACCCCCTTCAGATGGAACTCCTGGCTGCAAGGCTTTCAACATTTAACAAACTAGTCAACTACCAAGGGCAACACAAGACATACCACTGCTCCCATCGATGCGGAAACTGTTCACGGGATCTTCACCCATTCGGTACACAATCCTTGCATTGTTTCCACTGTCACGATCTGTAGCATTCACTCGGATGACCAGATGGTTGGCACTGGTGGTCTCTGGCAGGGCCACCTGAAAGACAAAGGACAAGGTGAAAAACTGTATCCTCCATCCCCACCAGTGTTGGCAAGCATGTGGTTTAACACTGCTGGTAAGGATCAAACTCACTCAAACTTCAGCTGAGCATAGTGCAAGAGGCTTATAACATAAGACAAATAATGCTAAAAACTTTTCTCCACCTTTGTCCACTGTAAATAAACCTATTGTCCACACTGATACGCACCCTCACACACACACACACACACACACATGGGTGTGCACATACATATGCATGTTGTCTCTCAATACCAGATTCAGACAAGCTCATTTGTTGTGTAACATTTAACCTACTGTAACTACTCAAGCTCCAACAAGGTCACATCTCCCTCAGCATTACCTCAATGCACCCAACATTGAAAACCAACCAACGCTCTGGAAAGCATGCAAGTTGTGAATGCCTTTGAGCAGCTATTCAGAGAATACAAAGTTTCAGTTATTAACACCTTATGTTTTTACAAAAGTACACATGAAAACCCACACAACACTTCCATTTGGAATGACGTGCCACTCTACTTGCATACCTGGTAACTCTTCTGGCTGAAAAGGGGTGAATTGTCGTTGATGTCCTCCACAGCAACCTGGACCTGGGTGACATCCGTGTGGACTCCATCGTTCACCTGGCCAGCAGGAAGGAGACACAAGGGGTGCACCAACCAGAATAAGCATCTCAGGAGAAGATCATTTCTGAGAAATGGCTTACACAGGAAAGTAGTAGGTCTACATCAGGACCAGTACATTTAAAACAAAGTGTAGTAGGTCTACATCAGGACCAGTACATTTAAAACAAAGTTCATCAGTAAAGAAAAGGGATGACAGCTTAGGGCACATACAGTGCAAATGCTTACAAAACATCCCACAGCCATAAGATTTATCTACACAAATGCTGACATCATTTAGCCTCATGCGGGCAGATTCTACCTCTGGATTTGAAGCTGGCTGTCATTCACTACTTCCAAATGTTGTTGGGTTTTTCCTATGAAACTGCAGATTAGCTGATAGGGGCCATTACTGCTATCTCTGACAAAGCCACTGCAGTTTTTCTATCCATTTCCCTTCTTCAAGGCTCAGCATTTCCACGTCATCTCACTCTTACAATTGACAGCCCTGCATGGGAAAGCATGCCATCTGCCTCCGTTACTAGTAACTCTGCAAAGCACTCACCTTGACGCCAATGCTGTAGTGCTTTCTTCTCTCGTAGTCCAGAGCCTTGGCTAGAGAGATGCTACCACTCAGACGGTCGATGCTGAAGGTGTTGTCTGGGTTTCCTCCCTCGTCAAAGTCATAGTAGAGCGTCTGGTCGGTGTCTACATCATTTGCTGTTACAGTGGTGATGTGGCTGCCAATCTCACTATCTGTAATGCAATTTAAAAAATAGTATTACATTGAAAAGAAAGGAGGGGAGGATGGACATTAAACGATGAGCAGAAGGAGGGAGGAGAGGAGGGTGAAGAGGAAGAAGAGACACATGGAGGAAGTATGGGGTAGGCAGAGGAAAGGGAGATAGGAGGAGAAAGATGAGAAACAAGAACGCAAGGAGAATGAGGACCATGCTGATAACAAATGAAAAACTGGTAGAGGAGAGAGGAACATTTACATAAGGACAAGAAAGAGGGAGAAAAGTAACTCAGCTATTAACTCACTGGAGTTATCGCAAGAAATATCACGATAGGCGTCCTCCTGCCAGAGTCGTATTGCGAGATTGTTTGCGATGCGATTGGAAATTTCTCCCTTTTGCTATAACGGTCTAAGGGAGGTAAATTTGTTAGCCTATATGGCTGAAGGGATTTGCAAGCAGATTTACCTCCCTTTAGAATATATTTCGACCAAGGACTACTATATAGTAGTCCTTGATTTCGACTGATGATCGGAAATCGTAACCTTTGTGCATGTGGTGTGTATGTTGACAAAAAGGCAGGAAAGCGTACTGCAAAACGTTTGATCTTCCAATTCTATGAACAAATACTTTGATTTGGTCGATTGCTAGCCTCCATCTGCTTGTATTTATCTGTACTAAATGTTTATACACATTTGCATTACTTGGATATTGACATTTAAAGTTTCTCATTTTCTTGGCGCTTGTAAGCTTCCCACAACAGCTAGTGAACTGATTTTTTCCCCCTACTTTTTCATTTTTGTGCATGTACACACTCAATTCTATGGTGTGTATTTCATAATTAGCATTTTTAATCCCTTAGATTATTCTTTGAATGTAAAGAGTAAAAAAACAAGCTTTCATTTGATTTATAATTTGTATTGTTATCTTATGCCTTTGTATCTTTATAATATTTTTTTTAATGCATGAAAAACTCACGATCCCGGAGAATGATCACAATATCTAGCCACGACTCCAGTGAGTTAATTTGCTAGTGAAAATTCATTAAAAACAAATGCATCAAAATAGTTCACTAAATATTCATTTGTATCTAATATGATCCTCTTTCTAAGAAAGAGCTACAGAAAAAAAAACAACAGAAAAAAGCAAAACAAATACTCCAAGCATCTCAACCATGTCCTGGGTCACTGGAATGAGACGGCAAAGATTTGAGGTAAGGCACTTACTCTCGGTGATATTGACAGATGAGGGACGGGGAAGATAGGGCTGGTTGTCATTGACATCAATGACATTGATTCTCAGCGTGCAGGTGGAAGAGCCAGGGGGAAAGCCATGGTCCATGGCCTCAATGGTCAGCCTGTACACCTTCTTGATCTCATAGTCAGGAGGAGCCACACCAACATTGGTCTTGATGATGCCGGTGTGTGGAGGGT
>JAWQFJ010025142.1:72500-75000 GCA_034096865.1 Theodoxus fluviatilis
TACTGGATAAGAGCATTCTTTCCAATATCCAGGTCATGGGCCACGAAGGCAAAGATGGAGCTCTGGGCCTGGTTCTCTGGGATCTTGAGCAAGTAGGATTGGCTCTTGAAGATGGGGGAGTTGTCATTGACATCTTCAACCTCCACCACAATGGTGGTCATGTCGTACTGGGTGGGATACCCTGCATCCCTGACGTAGGCTGCAATAAGAAGGGAGTTCCATCTATACAAACCAAAGGTTCAACATGTTCAGAACCATGCCTTTTCTGCATATCCCTCCCACAAACGGATGATTATTGATAAGTTTAGAAACTAGCAATACAAACACACAGAATGTGCTAAGAAATAATGGCACACATGAAAGAAGTTAAGACATTCAATCAAGACTTAAAAAATAAATAAAAGCTAAGAGAACAATTTATCTCACATATCTTTCAATACTGGCTATTTGTCTCACAAACAAAAAAAGGAAGCTACTCACTTGTAGCTTTCGATCATTGTCCAAGGATCTTCCTCAGCAAACTCAATAACTTGAAGAAATTTAAACTAATTTCTATGTTTTCCTAACATACTTACCAGTAGACAACCAGTGATATAATGACCTAGGTCATAATATCACTGGTTGTCTACTGGTCAGTATGATGGGAAAACATTAACATTTCAGCATATTACACACAATATTCTTCAGATTTATTCCTAATCTCTTACGACTAGCTAGCCTTATTGCTTTCCTATTATCACAGAACTCCGATTCCGGACAAAAATAAAAATTCAGTATGACTAACGGTCTTTCCATGCAACATGCTCCTTTTCGTACAAGTATTTCAACTCAACTTTCCAGACCCAAGGGTGGGGCCAAAGGAGGGTAACCAGCCCACTCACCAGTGACGGAGTAGATCCCCTTCTTTTCCCTGTCCAGGGTGGAGGTGGTCTCCACCAGCCCTGTCACGGAGTTCACTCTGAACTTGTCCTCCGCTATGCCCTTGGGAATCAGGAAGGACAGGTTGCCATTGGCCCCTGAAATAAGAAAGATTAAAGGATTAAAATTGGGTGTGAAACACATCATTAAAGTCATCACATTGATGTGTTTTCTCCTTTTGCTTGCATGATAAATGCCTTCTTTGTTAATCATGGGTTGCAGGAGATTTTTTATTTTATTATTATTTATTTTTTCTTTGGGGGGGGGGGGGGAAGAAGAAGCAAATTTTCATTCTCATTTGGGTAATTTAATTGTACCAGATTATAATCTTGTATCTCCACATGGAATATATATATATATATATATATATATATATATATATATATATATATATATATATATATATATATATATATATATATATATATATATATATATATATATATATATATATATATACACTCATATATATATATATATATATATATATATATATATATATATATATATATATATATATATATACACACACATGCATTCTCTTAGAGTAAGAGCATTCAGACACGAACAAGGAAAACTGCACCACCTCCGCAGCTGAGGGTGCTCCTGTCACCACCATCCACACTTCGGCTTACCAATGTCTGCATCTGTTGCATTCAGGGTGACCACAGGCATGTTAAGGGAGGCAGCATTTTCTGGAACCCTGGCATAGTACGTTAAGTTGGAGAAGTGGGGTGCACTGTCGTTGACATCTTCCACATACACAGTCAGAGTTTGTCTGGAGGACTGAGGTGAGGAACCACTGTCTTCCGCAATGATGACCAACTCATACAGTGCCCGCTGCTCACGATCCAGCTGGGAAGCCAGGGTCAACAGACCTAAAGGGAGATAGAAAAAACGTCACATGTAGATTCAGAATTAAACAATGACAACAAAATTTTACAATACTGTATGTACTAGCTATCAGCATCACATCTTCTTCAGAGAATTGTTTTCCCAAGTGATTTAGTAGAAATGTTTATGTACATTAACAATTACTGCAGTAAGGTTCATTTCAAGTATCATGTTTCATCAATTTGATGTTAACCATTTGCTAACAGCTTTACACACACACACACACACACACACACACACACACACACACACACACACACACACACACACACACACACACACACACACACACGGAGAGATTTCCTCAAGATAGAAAAGATTCACTCCAGAGTCAAATAGCTACACGAAGCACAGAAAATTAAAAAGTATTGGCTCAAATGACTAAACAAATAGAATTCGGTTGACTGTTTTACACAGAGCATGGACACAGAAACGAGAAGCAGGGAGCAAAGAATATGCATAGACAACAGGCAGTGGCACACCAACAAAGAAACAAATACAAATAGGACTGAAGGATAAGTTTAGGCAGGATGTCCCTGGCTCACTGTTAAACAGTAATAAAAACTCAGGCAGCATCACTTATGACAGCAGCAGGCTCAAGGCAGAGAGAAGCTGCTAGAGGCAGGTTGGAGCACTGACACTCTGGCAGACATCAACAGGATCAGTGGGAAGTGCCAGAATTCAACAT
>JAWQFJ010025142.1:80000-102500 GCA_034096865.1 Theodoxus fluviatilis
TGAACACGTATCTGCTTTGCGAGAACTGCGGCGCGTTGTCATTCACGTCAACAACGACAACGATGAGGGTCATGCTGGCACTCCTGGGTGGCCGGCCTTGGTCAGACGCGCTGACGCTAATCTCAAAACGACGAGCCGACTGGTCTTCGTAGTCCAGGTTGAGCTGGAGCCGAACCTCCCCACTGACAGCATCCATGTGGAAGCGCTGTCCAGGGTTGTTAAGCAGGCTGTAGCGGACAGAGCCGTTGACCCCACTGTCAGGGTCCATGGCCTGCACAGCCACGAAGGGACGCCCCACGTCAAGGTCTTCCTTCACGTTGACCGTCAGGGAGTTGTTGCTCCCGTATAGGTTGAAGACAGGCGTGTTGTCATTGATGTCCAACAGAGTCACGTTCACCTGAACAAAGAGGGAAGAGCTACACTTCTGCTAATGGGGTGGGAATGGAGGAGGGTGGCAAGAAAAAGATTTTAGCGTGATACAGTTTGGAACAAGATACCGAATAACTGCAGTTCTGCTTCAACTGCAAGACCTTCCCTTTCACAACTACATGTATGCACTCGCAAGTCAGTTACAGCAAGATATGGGCATCTTCCTATTGTACTGCAACATAAAAGTGCTATAGCAATACAAATACAATACTCCCCGGCAAGTGTGCAGCAACACTATGCACAACAAATATCATATTGCTACAGAGCAACTAAGATTTGTTGATTACGGTGACCAGATTTTTCAAAGAGCTTCTCTCATGCTTACTCCACTTGCACCAGACGTCTCACCTGAGCAGAGGAAAAGGTAGGAGGGTTGCCTGCCTCGGCCACTACACTCATCAGCACCGAGATGTGCTGCTCCCGATCCAGAGTCTGAGTGGTGTGCACTAAACCACTGCGGCTGTCGATGCGGAACCAGCCCTGGCTGCCTGACACGATCTGATAGGAGATCACTGGGGAAGAAAAGACGATGTCAGCATGCTCCTCCATATATGACATGACGCAAAGCAGAGGGTTTGTTTGACTGTCACAGAAGCTTACATGGTGACAGCAGTAACCTTCGAGGATCATTTCTTGCTTTAAGAAACTGCCATGTCGAAAATAGCACCATCCACAACTATCATGCCCACTTCAAAACTTTAAATGACAGTCAATAGCTATTTTAAAACAGTGTAACAAGCAACATGAGTTTCATGTGACAGTATCTGCTAAGCAGGTCCTTCCAGAGCAGAGGGATCATCATCATCATCATCATCATCATGATGTCCGTAACTGCAAAATTTTGTTTCGCCTTCACTCACCACACTGCAAGAGCGCACACACACACACACGCATGCACACATGCGTACACGCACACATGCATGCACGCACGCACGCACACACACACACAACCAGACTCACTCACACTCTACCACTACTACTTCCATTATCAACACAGGAAACGTACCTGAACCGTCATCTGTGGAAGCAGCCACTTGCCCCACAACAGACCCGATGGAGGCCCCCTCACTGATGGTGAAGTTGTAGAGAGTGGGGTTGAAGACAGGGGGGTGGACATTTGCTCCCACCACACTGACCGTCACGTTGGCAGGACGCTGGGCAGTCTTTCCTCCACCGTCCGTAGCCTGGATCTGTATGGAGTACGTCCTCTCCCCTCGGGGTAGCGTCTTGGCCAGTGACACCTCGCCTGCCACAGGGAAGGAGTCAGTGTAAACGTGTTGAACCTTCTCTATGGATGTCTTTCATAGAAACTTCTTCAAATGGCATATTAAAGGAGCTGTTAACAGACTTAACAATCTACGAGGCAGGTTATCCTCACGATGCAGAAAAAGAGTTATCGGTGCACTAATGGTGGGTCATCACAAGAGCAGCAACACAGTCATGTGTATCATTGATTGCGACGTCTCTCTTGGGACACTTATGCACTGCAGTGCAATCGTCCTGCTTCTCACAAGCCGCGCTAACGCTCGTTTCTTGAAAACGACTCATCAGAGAGGTTCCAATCACGTCGGCATCGGATTAAAGAAAATATGTCCTTGACGGATGAGTGAAAAATGACAGGTTTCCTTCTCAAGCGTTGTACAAACATTTCCAATCATTGAATGTTATTGCGATACCATGGCAACGGAAGAAACCTTACCAGTGCCAGCATCCAGCTCCAAGAAGTTCTGGTCATTGCGAGAGAGGATGGAGTAATTGACGGTGCCGAAGCTGCCAAAGTCGGCGTCGTGTGCCTTGACACTGAGCATTGGCCCCACAGCCTGAGTCTCCCGCACGTTGATTCGGTAGTCCTTGGGCTCAAACACAGGCAAGTTGTCGTTCACGTCCTTCAGTGTGACCCGAACCTGGGCTGTGGTGCTGTAGCCATCTGGAAGTAGGAAAGACATAGTTACAAACTTGGCATGGGCTTGATTTGAATGCAGTAAAAGCAGCGCGGACGCGCGAGCTTATGTATGTATGTATGTATGTATGTATGTATGTATGTATGTATGTATGTATGTATGTATGTATGTATGTATGTATGTATGTATGTATGTATGTATGTATGTATGTATGCATGTATGTGTGCATGTATGCATGCATGCGTGCATGCATGTGTGTGTGTGGTGTCACGTGCGCTTGTGGGTGTGTGTGAGGTGTCGTGCGTGCGTGCGCGCGTGTGTGTGTGGTGTTACGAGGGAGGGAGGGAGGGAGGGGATCACGGACAAACAGATGAGCCGACACTGTAACAGACAGACGATCAAAGTGGGAGACATTTCCAAATACAAAAGAGATTTCGTTCCCAGCTTCAGCGATAAAAAATACATCATCTAATTAACACCGAAATAGAATTATGCGTTAGAGATGAGACCTTAAAATGCGAGAAAAGAAGAACCAGTTCGGCAAGAACTGATTAATGTACTGTCGATTTTTTGAAGCCAGTGCCGAAGTTACCAGTGCGTTTGTGACTGGAAGGCATGCAAAAATCCACACAGTAAAATCACGACTGCCTCTCAGGGCAGGAGCAGACAGGCAGGCTGTGTCAGGGCATAGCTGGAGGCCATGGGACAGCCACGTAACTAAGTCCCCGGGCCTTTCAGTCATCCATCAAACTTGCTCACCCTCCCTCTCCCCAGGACATCACATCACATCAAAGCAGACACACAACTGCATCTCCTGACTCACTCGACCTAACTGTCTCTGCAGAGTTCACCAGCACTAGATTATGGACAAGTGGCTGCTGGAATAAGACGCTAGACGATTATTAGATTTTAATGCACACATCTGTTTTTTCATTCCTGCATGCTGTAATAAAGCTGCGGCAACAATTCTGCACGCAACACACTTCTGTTGCTAAAATTTTATTTCTAAAGTTTTGTGACAAAATTGCTGCAACAATAACCATCACGGGTTACCTACATCTGTTTTCGCATAAAGTAAGAGTGAAAAGTACCTCTGTCAAGTTTTGTCTTGTTCGCAAACATGGAATGCCTAATCCCATTAGAACCAGTTATCACACAAGACACAGGAAACACGTTAAGATCACGACATATCATACCAGCCCACTTTCTTGTATCCAATTACTTACAACTACATGTATATGATATGAACTTTCGCTGCGCATTAGCAAATCCAGACCACATGCTTCTAACAGTACACAAACTAATAAAATATCAAAGTCAATGCCCCTCTACATGTATAAACGCATACATACCATGCACCACGCACACAAGCCCACACACCCACACATGCATGCACACTTTAAAGCATGCCCACACGAGCGCGCGCATGCATACACGCACACTCACGCACACATACACGCACACTCACGCACACATACACGCACTCACGCACACATAAACAGTCGTGCACCCACCCCCACACAGGCATGCATTTAAGCATGCACGTCAACGCACGCATGCCCACATCAAAGCGTGCACGCGAGCACATCACACAGGCACATACACACACATGCACACGCACATACACGCGCATGTAACACATACTCGCACACACACACGCAACACACGCGCGCACGCGCGTGCACACACACACACACACACACACACTCACACACACGTACAGTCACACAGACACACATGCACACACACACACACACACACATACACACACGCACGCGAGGGCGCGCACGCACACACAGCATACAAACGTGGAAAACCCACCCCTGTCGTTGGCCTGCACAAGGATGTTGTACTGGCTCCTCGCCTCGAAGTCCAGGGGCTGCCTGATGCAGATCTGACCGGTGTTGACGTTGATTTGGAAGACAGAGGGGCGGTCCAGCCCCATGGCGAACTCGTACGTCACGGGGGCATTGGCACCACACTCGGGGTCGTTGGCCGTCACCTGAACAGAGGAAGAAGGAGCACTCGTGAGTCACCAGTGCCAAATGTTTCGGTATTGAATCCCGAGCCCATTCCAAACAGGGACAAGTCACCAACATTTACTTCTCAAACTATTTTACAGCTTGTTCCCTGGTCCAAAGTTACCAAATCAAGGATTGATTGGGACCAAATGACTAACAGAGACAGACAGACGCACACACTTCATAATCCGACAAATTGATTTTATATTCCAACTGAAGCAGTGGCCGGTTTCACTAACAAAACTTTCCCATTGCAGTCGAGGTTCTATGAATCCCCAAAGTTCGTAACTCGAGGACCTTATAAAGTCGATACGCCAACAAAGAAACAAATTAGAAATTCGTTTTTCCACAACCAAATTTTGTGGGTTTTTTGTTTCATGCAGGAGCCAGTACATAGTACGAAGTACAGAAACAGAATTAATTTACAAGTGCAAGAGCATTGCTGGAAAAAATGTAGAGGTAAATTATGGTCCACAGCTACTGTGAAGTGTATACGTTGGATTTTATTGAACACTTGGCAAACTGTTTGCACAACAGAAAGAACTTCATTTTCCGCGTGTATGGTTGCCCTCGCTCTCTCTCTCTCTCTCTCTCTCTCTCTCTCTCTCTCTCTCTCTCTCTCTTCTCTCTCTCTCTCTCTCTCTCTCTCTCTCTCTCTCTCTGTGCACGTGGTACGTCGTTCTTGCATATTTTACACAGCTGCACGTTTCCATGCTGCTCTGCTGGCGTGTCCAAGGGAAATGAGGCGAGAATAGAGGGACCACGGTCAATTAATGATTGCAGGATGTGGCCTCAGAGCTACATACTCATCCAGGAACACAGTGTTGCGTGAAATGCAGGCATCCTAAACAGATTCGCACTTTCATCTACGCCACAAGTCTGGAAAGCTTTTTTAAAACTACAGGAAGTACGCTGCGAAGAAAAACATCAGTCACGTGCTTAAGTTCCTGAATCGTTAAATCATTGCTGGGAGTGGGAAAACTCAAATCAGATTCAGTATATAAGGGACGGCAGAAGCAGGGAACTTGTATCTAATATTAACAAGCCCTTAACGACAGCAACAGTAGACCACATAGAATTCGCTTTTCATTGCACATCCCTCTCTCTCTCTCTCCCCCCCCCCCCCAATTTATCACTACTGATTATATCAATTATGCTTTATCATTATTATTAATATCATTATTGTTGGCCTGACGCAATAAAGTCTGACGTCTGAAGTCTCTCTCATCACTATATCTAATCCCCTAATTCATACTATCGTGATTGTTGATTTATCAATGACCTAATGTTTGATGTGGTTATTGATGACCATGAAGAGCAGATATTCAGTTATCGATGTCTCAGTCCTTGAAAGCATTAAGACTGTCTGTCTGTCTGTCTGTCTGTCTGTCTGTCTGTCTGTCTGTCTGTCTGTCTGTCTGTCTGTCTGTCTGTCTGTCTGTCTGTCTGTTTGTATGTCGGTCGGTCTGTCTCTTATCCCTTGCTCCCTTGCACCGTATCAAATTCAAAACAAACTATGGGCATTCATAGCCAAGCAAATCAAAAGAGGTCAAAAATCGAAGTGACAACACTCTCGCCAAAGCTGACACGGTGGAAGGCGATGAGGACGGGGAATATACTCTTTGTTTGTGGAGGGATTTGTTCCAAGGGGAAGACCGAGTTTCAAAGGCCAGGTAGAAACCGCGGCCGGAGCCTGGCTCCCATCTTTCACACAGGCGGCCGGCAGCTTCTGTCAACGTCCCTGGCCAACCGAAAAGAGCAAACACAATTGGGCGACTCGGCAAGCACACTCGACTATGAGGGCAAACAAAGCACTTCCGCGAGAGTGCTGGTCTCCAGCGAGACGTGCTCCCCGTCCTCGCCCGTCCCTCCCAGTTCGCCACACAGATTTTCATTTAAAAATCTAGAGAATTCCCTCGCAAGTGACTCACAGACCCAGAAACTCAACTCCTGGCGAGTTCATTGAGAACCTGAAGCAGCCCCCTATCCTTACACTGCCGCTGCCCGCCCCCCCCCCCCCCCCCCCCCCCCCCAACCCCAAATATCGACCAATCCTCACCAACGCTTCGAAAGGTGTCATTTTTGTTTTCTTTCCACAAACTTGAGGCCAGAGAACAATAGCAAGATGCAAGATGGCGTTAAACTTCAACGAGTCAGTAAAAAAAGCCCGTGTTCAAAAAATGGGACACTTTTATCATTCATATTTTCATTCTGTGGATTTAATAAGAATTCCTAAAGTTGTCCTGAGGTGCGCTAGGAATGATCTTCGATAAAAGGAGCCAAGAAATGGCAATATATTTTTTAAATACTCAAATTTTGTGTCAACTCCCAACCTCTCTCAGATTTTATTTCTACAGCTATTTAGACATTGCACTTCATTAGGAAATAATACTTACGCGAGACATGTAAGCGACAACTTCAATAGAAATTTTTTAAAAAAATTCTGATCTGAAATAAGATTTTAAATCCTTCACAAGTCCATATAAACGAATTACACGCAGATGTGAATGCCAATCTCTTCCTTCACGCCAAGATGTCATCAAGACGGATGAAACCCGAGCTCCCTTTCCATCAGGGCGACACTTGCAGACGGTGGCTTTAATGAAAGGGAGGGGTGACCTGCAGCCTGCGTGCTGCGTGGAAGGAACGACCCTCTGCCTAGTCCCAAGACCGCCATTACCCGGCCGGGGTGTGGAACGCGCACTCCCTGCACCCCGAATCGGCAGGACTGGGGGCTGGGGGGTCGGGCCTGAGACAGGCATCATTCACACCTCAGTCCTAGGGTCGCCACCTTCATGCCCCCAGCCCTCTGTGGTGCTCCAACGCGCCTTCCTTTCTATCCCAGGACCCTCGGCAGTCCTGGCCATGCAGGCTTAGGGCTGACATGGCGACAAACGCGGCTCTGGCCCTGGGGTGATAAGTGTAACAAAGGAGTCAGGGCCGCCACCCGTTCAGGATTAGTTTGGAGCAAGGCGAAAAGGCAGATAAGAAGGGGATGTAGAAAGGTAGGGTGGGTGGGGATGGGGTGAAAGGAAAGTGAGGAGATCGGGTAGACTGGTCGATGGAAGAGTGCAGCAGAACGGTAATTAATACAATCATAAAATGATGGAGAGAGGGTGTTCATAACATGCAATGGACGGGTGGGAATAAATCGAGAGCTGGTCCGAAGGGGTAGGGGGTGGGCGTTGAGGTGACTCGAAGTACATCGTATATTGAAGAGGATAGTCGGAGTGCATAGGGAATGGATGGGCGTAAAAATAGTTGTTCAGAAAAGAAGGGTAGAAGGTTGGACGTACAGATAAATGGTGGTAGATTAAGGGGTCGGGGATGGGGTGAAGGCAGTGGAAGTAGGTGACTGCAGGGAAGGGGTAGTGGTGGTGGTGGCGTTTAGATGTAAGGGGATGGGAGTGCGTGGGGGAGGGTGTGACAGTCTCCACCGTTGCTGGAAGGTGTGCAATGCGAGACGCTTAGGGCAGAGAGTGCGAGTCAGAGAGCAGTAAGGCAATCTCGCCTTCTCCACGTCTCCACTTCGAAGCAGGGTGAACAAGGGAAACACGGCGGTAAATCATTCCATTTTTCACAAGCTGCACCTCAGCAGAGCAGGCAATCGTACTCCCTAGCAAGCCGCACTTCACCGTGAACAAGCAACTGACGTCTCACTGCTGACAGTAAAACGTTCAAACTAGCTCCACTCGCTTGCTTTATTCATAGATTTATCAAACAGGAACAAGACAGGTCAAGGCCATAGAAATAAAAAGGCGGAAAACGACAAATCAGTATGTCGTCATTGATCATGAATTCCTCAGTCAGAGGGGGAAAAGAACAAAAGGAGATCTGAAGATCGTCGCCACACGTGTTATGACTGAGTCAGCAGACAGGCAGACAGACAGACAGACAGACAGACAGGCAGGCAGACAGACAGGCAGGCAGACAGACAGACAGACACACAGACACACAGACACACAGACAGACAGACAGACAGTGACTCGCACAGACAAAAACAGACACGCACGTATACGCGCGCTCGCGCGCGCACGCACGCACGCACGCACACAAACACACACACACACACACACACACACACACACACACACACACATTTGACACCGAAAGGCAAGAGTGAGAGGAGAGAGAGAGTTTTGGGGAAAAGGGAGATCGAAGATGAGAGACTTGCAGTAGTTCGGCCTCTGCACCAGGGCGACAGGGTGCACGCACTCATCGTCACAATGGCCAAGCGACAGCTGTGGCATAAATCAGAAGGAAATCTGCAGGACTGATATCTGAGAGTGAGCAGACCTGCCACAGAAAAAAGAGTGGGGCCATCATCAACCTCCTCTGTCGACGGAACATGAAGTTATACAGGGCTGAAATAATGGGATTATGCATCGCGGAATTTTGATTTAGCAGCAACCGAGGTTCGCATCACAGATGATGTTCGTGCAAGTTATTTTTTGTTGTTCAACAATTATCATGTCAGTATCATATTTATCTTCGAAATGTGAGCCATTGCCCTTCACAACGAGCCGAGCCGAGGTCGCGTACAAA
Source organism: Theodoxus fluviatilis (assembly GCA_034096865.1). NCBI lineage: Eukaryota > Metazoa > Mollusca > Gastropoda > Cycloneritida > Neritidae > Theodoxus > Theodoxus fluviatilis. The sequence goes on from JAWQFJ010025142.1 coordinate 88,897, forward strand.
ACCATAAATGCAAGACGCCGGCAATAAGCATCTGGAGAAGGCGGAGCAGCGTGAGCGATTTTCTCATTAGACCCCCCCCTCCCCCCTCCCCCCTCTCTCTCTCTCTCTCTCTCTCTCTCTCTCTCTCTCTCTCTCTCTCTCTCTCTCTCTCTCTCTCTCTCTCTCTCTCTCTCTCGTTCAATTGTGCAGTGTGCCTTGACAGGATATGTCCTTTTTTCGCCCGTCACATAAGCCGCCAAAAAATTTAGACATATTTTCCCTTTCAGTTCATATGAAGCCATGAATTTTCGCGCCATACTTGATATGTGGGTGGCTGGGAGCCTTTAAGGAAGAGAGAGCCGGCATAAAGGCAGCCCGAGCAAAACACTTTTAGTGCTTGGCGCTGCCTTTGTGGGAGGTGGGTGAGACATAAACTGCTGTCCGAGACGACTCGCATTCACAAGTCGAACACGATGCCTCTTCCGCGGCAAAGAAAACAGAGCGTAACTATGCTAAGCAGAGCGAGGGAAGACCGAGTTCTGGGCATTTCAGGTACAACGCCTGTGACGGGTCACATTCCAAAACATGTGGACGAGCATTAATAAAAACATGAACAGATGGAAACCAAGCAAACCTGCGTTCTCTCTCTCTCTCTCTCTCTCTCTCTCTCTCTCTCTCTCTCTCTCTCTCTCTCTCTCTCTCACACACACACACACACACACACACACACACACTGTGACACACAAACACACAGAGACAAACACACAGAAACAAACACACAGAAACACACACACACACACACACACACACACACACACACACACACACACGCACACACGCACACACACACAGATATTCCTTTTCCCAGTTTTGCCCCAAGGGAACCGGAGCCAAGCAGAGGTCGCATGCTAAATTCGATCGAAATTTAAACCTGATTTTCGATTCCCTGAGTATGAATATTCATGACATTAATTCCCCGCCAGCCAGCCCCGACTTCGAGAAAAGGTCAGCAGAGGGGAATCCCTGTGACATGAGGGCAGGACTGTCACCCACGCTATCTGCAGGCAGCGTCGACCCTTGACACCCTAGTCCGACACTCAGCAGCAACAACCACCCTGCCTCTTTGCCTAACCCTGACTCCAGTTTGTGTGTGTGCTTGCGCGCGCGCGCGTGTGTGTGTGTGTGTGTGTGTGTGTGTGTGTGTGTGTGTGTGTTTTTCTGCGTGTGTGTGTGTGTGACACAAAGAGAGAGAGAGAGAGAGAGATACATAATGACAGATGGACGGACAGACGGATGGACGGGCAGGCAAATAGACAGAATGACAGATGAACGGACGAATGGATAGAGACGATCAGCGGATGGACGGACGTAGTGTGGCGTGGTAATCGTAGTGATTTCCATACGGGCGCCTGTGTGTGTGCTCCTGCAAACACAAGCATGCTCTCTTCAATCACATTCTTATAGTCTTTCGATGTTAGTCTCCAGTGTATGGTTAGTTGTGTCCTCATCGCTCGGTGTAGATCCCCCACCCCCCACCCCCCATCCCCCACCCCCAGAAAATGATGAGATGGGCATCGAGAGCTATATATACATACGAGTACGCAAGGCAGCAGCACACAGGCAGCCATCATGGAGTTCCCGCATACAATGTACACTCAGTCAAGTCACAAGCCCTCGGCTGGGGCTCATGCGTGCATTGTGTTCACAGGAGGCGCACTGAGTACATGCAAGACCAGAAGAGAGAGGAGGCAGACAACGATCTCACTGCGACTTCTTTCCCTGGCTCAGTCTCGTCCTGTCTCGCACTTTACGGCTTTTTTACGACTCCCACTTTCAACCTCGGCCTATTTGCCCCCCATCCATAACTCCACTCCCTCACCCACCCCCATCCCTGCTCTCCCTTTCTGGTCTCGGGATCAAGGCCGAGTGTCACCTGACGACTCACAGACCCCAGTGGCCTCTCCAGCTCCTTCCACACGCTTAAACCAGACACTGCCCACCTTGTACCTCCATTACCCTCTCCCACTAGGCCCCCTCTTTTTTTTCCCACGCCATTTCTTCGTTTAGTCCATCTAAGCCCCTATCTCCCGCCACCACACAGCACCATTTCCCCCATTCCTTATCCCACCCCCCACCCGATTTTACACCGTGTACACATCCTCCCCTGTAGCCCTCTAACCTTACCTTTAGCTATCTTTTTATGTCACCCAGGCCCTGGCTGGGGTTATAAACGCAGGTCTTAGTCTTACCTCCTCGTGCACGCGTTCATATGGCAACCCTCTCTGAGCTATTGTGAGAAGACTTGTTCAGCGATAAGGGCATTCTGCTCTTATTCGTGAAGCGCTGTCAACCATGATAGGGTAGAATAGGTGTTCATTGAGGGATCAAAGCGTGAGGAGCAAGACGATGATAGCGATGATCCCCGCGATAAATCAGGGATGGAATAGACAACAATGAAGACGACAACTTTAGCCTGGACACACACAGAGAGCAACATTCCCAGGAAAATTTTAGATTTCGGATTAAAATACACGAACGAATATCGACAAGAGGAGCATCGAAACTTCAGGTTCAAAAGATTTCGGGTATCGGTGGGCATGGAATGGTATTGTCAACAGGATCTGGCTGCTTCCGCCTAGTGATAGGTCACTGTCCTGGCAATGGTCTTCTTTATGATCCCACACTAATTCCCCACTCCGCTCCCCCTTCAATCCTTCCTCCTTCCTCTACACCCTCCGTCGCTCTCATCGCCCGGGTCCGATAACGTCGGCGATGTCTTGTCAAAGGTATCGCTGTCCCATTAAGCTGGCCATTGCAGGGCAAGCTGCATTGAGGAACTGAGCCATGGTTGTCAAGCGTGGAGGGATATCAGCCATCTAGCCTTTTCCCCAACATCCACCTTAATCTGATCAGACCTTTAATATCCCAGTCACCGCCAAGGTCGTGTTACATTCACGTCCAACGTGATCCGATTGGAGGATGCGCCAGAAAGATCACGGTAAACCACCGTTTTCCTCGGGAAGAAAAGTTCATTTGATCCCTAGCTTGTCCCGAAAGCGGCTTGCTTGTATGAGAAGCCAGGGTCGGCAGCCGTTGGACAGGTCATGATGCAACTTCACGTCCCATAAAGTCCAGGCAGATGTCACTGATAGACGCTGAGCAAGACCACTCGTGTCGACCTGCTGGTATTGCGAGCAAAATGATGGGCGCCGGACGCGCGATATCGTCCTCATCGAGGATTAGAAGACAGCCGCCGACAGTTGTGTTTTCGCACTAAGCCTTCGGTCTGAATGACGACACATCACCCATTGTCAAGAAAGTTGTCGTTGTTTCCCCTTGTGTCCTTGTGTTTCCTGACCTCAAGACGCAAGGTCAGATGATTGATGAGATCCGCTTATTCAAATGTTTTATTCTTTGCTTATTGTCTCATTTGTAAATGATTTTAAAATGTTGTCTTGTTCACTTTGTGTAGCAATTGGACCATTCGTATTAGAATATCAATCTCTACGGATAATGTATCTCGCACATATATCGCAATCACATATATACAAATGGCACATGGGTGCGCAGACACACGGATGCACACACACACACACACACACACACACACACACACACACACACACACACACACACACACACAGAGAGAAACTGACAAACAAGAGCCACCGGATGCTGCCCGTCCTCACGGGGCCTCATTAGCGCCCTAGTGGTCGTGCTGCCAGCGCCAGTCGTGCTAATGGCCCACAGCACGAGTCCCAGGCTGTTGCAGCTCGGCAGGCACGCTCTCAGCACGTGCTGAGTGGCTAGAATGGCTGCAGGGTATAGGAGTCGTGTTTAAAAACACCAGATAATAACAGCGTTGTGTCAGTATTAATAACTTTCTTTCCGACGGCACTGTCGTCATGGTGGGGAAAACTCTTTACAAACGATGCACATCGCGGCTCTACTGATATTTAATCAACCAAATGACCACAAGGAGGCGAATTCCAGGGAGAATTATTTATTTAGTCTTGACAAAGTAAAGGCCTTAATTTGACATACTTTTCTTCCATACAATCTTAAATCAGTTTACAGTAACGTTATCTTTTAAAAAGGTCTTTATAGAAGCACGGTGCTACGAAAATAAATCTTAAAAGCTTGAAGTTATATACAGTGACAACGCTATTTCCTATCATAAATTTGGGCTTAGCATGCAGTCCATTCATTAAGAAGTCTAACCATATTGATGCCTCGGAAATCATGCTGCCAACTTTCAGTCCTGTGCTACAGAGTACGCAGTCAATCACAGCGCGTCAGACAGGAATTTAGTCCCCACATTTCACACAGAATAACGACGACAATATTTGATCCAATATAAAAGAAACTCAATCATTGCTGGTTCAATACATTCATCAACACGTCAGATTGGTGACATATTTTTTTCTTTCTCTCTCTCTCCCCACTTGCGTTGTTCGAGCCGCTGTACTGGGAATGAAAATTCCTTCACTCCATCTGCCAATGAAGGCTAAATATGCGTCCTTCAGTCTTCCGTCTTGACGGTCCCCGTTCATGTCGCTAGAATAACAATGTACGTTACGAGCGGAATACAGAGGCCCCCAGCTTGGGCGAGCTGCCGAACCAAGAGGAGTAATTATGAGGGAAGCGGCCTATTCCGGCACAAAGGTCACCACGACAATGGTCCAGACGCGGGCGAAGAGGCGACTTTGAAAGTTGCACAAGAACACAGCTCCCGGGCGAGATTAATCCTTTCTGTCAGGTTCCGTGGCCCCATTGAAATGCTAATTCCATGCCGGCCTCGGGTCTCGGCCCCTGTCCCAGCCGAGGCGGAGCGCGAAGTATGCCGAGGTCCCCAGACTGCCGGGGTGAGTGAGCCCCTTGACAGAGTCCTTGTCCCTCACTGGCTACTGCAGTCTGGACCGGGAGGAAGGACAGAAAGGGTTGCAGGGCTTTAATGCCATTTTCACGCCCCTATTTCCCCTACATCTGTCCCCAGCCTTCTATCCAACACCTGATCAGGTGGACGGCGGTAATGGGAAACAAAAAGGCGGGGGGGGGGGGAGTTTGGCCTGGGAGAAGGTCAGGATTAGTGTAGAGGTACTGGTAGTTTCGGGGGCGGAGGTGTGTGTTGAAGACAGAGGGTGTCACTTCATTTATGTCCCCACCAAAACGCAAAATGAGGTTTGATCACCGCTGTATCTTGGCTCCTCACACATGCTTTCCTGTCTGCCCTGCTTTTCTCCGTGGTTCAAACTGCGTTGCGCTCTCCTGGCGCTCGCTCTCTCTCTCTCCCTCCCTCCCTTCTGTGTCTGCGCTCTAGTTATTTGAATCCAACTGCTAGAATTCTGAATTAGCTCTGACGTTATTACCCTCAGAGTATGCAATTGAGCAAATATATAAGCATTATCGTTGTGGTCAACCACAAGATCACAGTCCTTGATTGGATATGTAACTTTTACTACCAAAAAAATAAAAATAACCTCCTCAGCGGAGGTAACTACATGTTGTCACTCCATGCGTGCGACAGTCATCTCATTCCTTCAGTGGCTAATAGCTCACTGCCTGCGAGGGTCTTCTCTTCCACAAATTATCAACGTCTGTTTCATACCACAACTCTATTTGACTGTACAAACATTATCTTCAGCAGTGTGCTGTTTCTAGCCACTTCCAGTTCCGATTCGGATCCTTGTCTACACACCACCATCTCCATGCCCGTCTTCTATCGAACAGCTTCCCTGCGAATGAGGGCTACCTCCCTCTAACGTCCTCCCTTTGCTAGGGCAGAGACATGGACGTACGAGGCGCCGTCTTTGTGGGGAGTGAGGTCGCCCAATTCCACTCAACCACCCCGGGAACAGGCGGGCGCCGCCAACAGCCACGGCCCACAAAGCGTCCAGGAAAAAGGGGCAAGCGCCGTTTTGTGGCGGGGCGCGCTGTCGACACGGAAAGAGCACGTCAATGGTGAGACGGACAAACAACCTGGGACGGCCTATCAATAGCGCGACAGCCTCCAGCACCACCGTGCGCCGGTACCCGTTTTGTAAGGAGGCGAGTAAGATGTACCTGCAAGCCGAAGTAATGCAAAAAGAGGCAGGTGTCAGCTTTGTACCCAGAGTCCACCCCCCACCCCCACCCCCTGTTGCCTTGCCACGCCTCACCTGTGTACAGAGCTCTTGCCGCACTCGCTGCACGGCAGTTCCTGAATTCGCTGAAGAACGGTGATCGCGTCACATGCATAGAAACTGTTTGTTTTTTTAATCGTCTGCAGCTGTGTACACACACTGCATTCCACGAACAAAGTTTGTTTTCTATCAAGAAATGATAAGAAAAGCTACTGTATATTACCGTCATTTATTACATTTGTGTAAAACTTGGTGTGTCTGTGATGCACGTCGACTTTCGTCTACACACAAATACTTTTTTTCCCCTGCATGAATACACTAAACTTCAACGTTTGAACGGAGGTGCACGAAGTTGAGCTCCGACAGCTGGCCAGTGTGTACGTGTAGTGGAAATTGTCTACCAAGATAGAGACGAGCAATTAAACGACCTTTGCAATAAAAACCCTCATGGACCGCTCCCTTCCTTCACGTACCTATAGGTCAATCGGGTGTGCAGAATCAAAAACACTCTTCGACCTTCGTATGATCAAAATTGCTGACGCGTGACTGACAATACAAAGATAATCATTGCTGCAAGATCATAACTCGTCTGTTTTGTCCTCTTCAGTGTAAGAACTACTGCAAGCGCTGAATTGTCTTCACCCAGATCTTCAGACAATTTCTAGTACAGTATTTCTTCCCTCTCAGCAACACGTCCGGCTATGAATATGTGTGATTTCAGTTCTTTCCCCGCCTCTTTACTTCTCTCTATCTGGGGATATCAATTTTTATATGGCCGATAACATTGTTGTTGACACGACACTTCGAGCCGGCAACCTGCAAACTGAGTCTTAATGCGCGACAGCGTTTCCAGAAAACCCACGACCGCCCATACAGCAGGGTCCACTCGCTGTAGAATTTAATGGCTTGAGTTTTGCATGATACACTGCTGCAAGTCTCCGTGCGTGACATTTATAGCTAGGGTGCATAATCAATAAGCATATGTGCAACGGCTCTGCAACTGTTCTGTACACCACCCTCAATGCCCTACCCTGGTTTTCAATCTCATGTGGTGTTGGAATTATTACGTGTATCCGTTTCCTTCGACTTCTTTCTTTTCTCTCTTCCTAAGTACGCCCGTTTCATCTGGTTTCGAATATCATACTCGGAAGCCGCACAGCGTGGAAAAAAAAAACAAACTGCACTTTGAGTTTCTTGTCACAGGCCTTTTCCTGGGAGTGTGTGTCGGTGATGAACACTCGGCGTACAGGCTCTGTGCGCTTGGCTTGAAAACAAGGACGCCCTCGATGGAAAATAATCATCATCCAAGGCCGACAGCACACAGGGTCCGTGCTGCTCCAGCCTCCTTACAGCCTGCCTTCTGCTGCCTGGCTAGAGCTCCACGCAATCTCCTCTGACAGGCTCCTCACTCTCCCTCCTCTTTATCCCATCTCTTCCCTTCTTTCTCCTTCAGCCATCTCTCAGCCTTCGTCCCTACATGTTTTCTCTCTATCCTGTCTCCCTGCTTTTTTTTGCCTCTGTCGCTAATCAACTTACCCTGCAGTTTCCCCGCTCCCATTCCCCGCCCCACCCCCAGCATCGTCTCCCACCCCCTTCTCTCTCTCTCTCTCTCTCTCTCTCTCTCTCTCTCTCTCTCTCTCTCTCTCTCTCTCTCTCTCTTTCTCTCTGAGGGTGCGTGTGTGCATGTTTCAACTTGCGCAGGCCTGTGTTTGCTTGTGTGTGCGCATTTGTGCGTGTGTGCACGAGCGTGTGAAGTCTTTCAGTGATAACCATGTAAATCACAACACCCACATAAAACTGCAAAGTGTTACTCTGCTCTCTCGAAGTAGCATCACGTATGCGCTTCTACGTGCCGGGATTGAATGTAAGCCAGAGCTTTCAACACCTCTCTCTCTCTCTCTCTCTCTCTCTCTCTCTCTCTCTCTCTCTTCCCGCCCACTCCATGCCTGACTGCCCTTCACGCCACCAGTCGCACCGCATCTTGTCACTCGGGTGCTTTTTGTCGCTCGCATCCTTCCGCTGGATGTCCCCCGCGTATCGAATTACTCAGGATAGATAGGCAGGCTACCCCTCCCCTCCCTGCCCAGTAGTGCAGAAAGGCTACAGCAGCCACCCCATTCTCTTTGATGTACATATAGACAGGTACAGAGCAACACGTACGAACTTGGGGAATGATGCACAAGTGGCGCCCGAGAGCAAAGGGTCGGGAGGGGGGAAAAAGAGGATTTCGTGCAGGAAGTCGTTGGGAAGATTGATGTGAGAAGAGAGCAACAATCTCGATGATGGATGACGGCTGCTCCTGGTCATCGATGTCAGCTTACGTACTACTGCATGTAATGGGTGGTGAAAGGAGGCGGCGGTTCTTCTGCATCGACTGAAGGCGCCTACAGGAATCGCACGCTGTTCTGCAGAGTGAGTGGGAAAAGGAAGAGCGATGTCTAGGAGTCAAATTCATCGGGCGCGCCCGGTTGCTTATGGAGCTTGAAGCGCATTGATACCAGCAAGAAATAATGATGTGCGTGTCGCTCTGTCACAGCAGTTGACCATTCGCTCGGTGAGTGACTTTGTAACACAAGCTCATAGCGCAGGTACAACTTTTTCTCATTTTTCTCTCTCCTAAAACGCTCTCATGTACATGTTTAAGCATGAAGACGTGTTTAACAGCAAAAGCATCGGCCAATCAACGCAACCCACAGCACATGACGACTACTGGGACCCAACAGCGAAGCACGCGCACTCGGATACATGTATGCGTGACCATGATGCTCGCCGTGTCGCACATCAGAGTGAGGGAAGAAGAAAAGCCTGATCCATCAGACTCAGCCAAGCAAGCAGACTCCACTTCCAGTGGAGCGGCTTCGTGCATGATTGGATAGCAAAAAATGTCGTGAGATGTGATCCGACAGGCGCTTGAAAAAAGTTTCATCGGCAGCTCGTCCGTGCACATGTTACTGACAACGCTGCACGCCCTTTTTCACATCTGACAACTTAATGCTGCCGCAATCTGAAATCGCTTTATAGTCGTGATCTGGGTTCTATTTGTGCATAAGTTGCAGATCGTAGCCAGAGTTCACAGAGCAAGAACTGTATTCGTGAAGATTTTTTTCCCCAATTCGTCCATTCAGAGAGAGATTTCAAACTCTTGTTTTATGGTATTTTTTGTGTGGCAATGTTATGATAATGGCCCTCGTGGTGCGTCGTGCAATATGTTTCTGTACGTGTCTGTGTTTGCTAAAAACGATGCAAAAGGATAAGTCACTCATTCTCTCAATCACTCTTCCAATTACTCTAATTCACCCTCACTCATTCACTCACTCGTACAACAGACGCACGTGCGTTCAAACACAGAAATACCCGATGAAAGTTTTATTACAAGTTGCTTTTGCTGTTCGTTATGACTCTGTAGCGGCTACGCCCAAACTGCAGCCAAAGACCAAAGAGAAAAAAGGACAAAGGTCAGATGTTCATGCCGTAGGGGTTGAACTCCACTCGAAGAGCTTGCAAGCACATCGCTTTCACCCTGTCCTTCCCATCATCAGCCCGACCAAGTACATCCTCTCCATCTCTCACCCAACCACCTCATCCGTCCACTACCTGCCTGCATCCTCAACGGACCTTCCTCCATTTCCCCACACACTTCCTTCCTCCCTGCTGCTACTGCTTCTGACCCACCACCCTAATGGGACACGTGGCGGAAATGGCTTCCCTGGTGATCCTTGCACAGTTCACGCACCTCGGTCACATGACACTTCAAGAAACACAAAAGTACTGGAGCCAGGAGGTGGAGGTGATGAGGGGAGTGAGATGGGTGGTGGGTGTGGGATGTATATTATCAGTCGTCCTCTTCCTCGTCGACTCCCCACGACATCCTCTCTTTAAACACACACGGCTTTACGACTCCCGCTGAAAAGTGCATCGAAGGCTGTAGCCACAAAGGGGACAGCATCGCGCCGCGGAGAGGAGTGGTGAGGGGTGGGAGGTGGTAAGTGGGGTGAAACTGTCAGTGGTCCTTTTCGGTCCTCGTAAAGCAGCGGGCGGGAGAGTGAAGCAGATCGCCGCAGAATGTCGAGGTCGAACATGAGGATATAGCGAAGCTTCCAGGGGCGCTTGTCCCTGCGCCATAATGACCAGACTCGTTCCTGACTCAGCACCAGGGTGGGGGACACAGAGGAAGTGAAGACCAATCCCACGGACACGGTGGCTGCCTGAGCATGCGTCCGCAGGCGTGACGATCCCTGTGACGTCATGGGGCGACTGGCTGACAAAGCAGATGATCAAGTCTTTCGCTGTTCTTCCTGTTTTGTCCCCTCAATTAGCATTCTTCCCCGGCTCCTTTTCGCAAGAGACGCAAATGACTACAGAAACATCATTGCAAACTTCTGCTAGTCTCCGCTGTGGGGTACGACAATAACCATCGATATTTCAAGGTTCTACAAGTAAATAACAATATGCATGTGTATGAAAAGATACACAATGCCAATAAAACAAGAGCTTCAATTCCCAGTCACTAGAACGTCAATTTTATTTTCAGCCTTTATTTTTTGACACAATATAAATTTACCCAGAAATTTTCTGGAACTAAATTAATGGATGGAATTTCCCGGAATACCTTTTCTAATGAAGATGATCAAATGAGGGGTTATAGGCCACGCTATACTGGCATGCTGGCCAAGTACTGATCACATCAATGAGGCACATTATCTCGAGTCGATAAATATTCCTCTTCAAAATGTCTACTATATTGTTGATCTGTCGTATCGAAGGAAACGGCCCCCGCGTACCACCACATCAAAGCAATTCTCCATTCGTTTCTTCTTCCCTCCCAACCACCCCATACCCTGGTGCTTACTCATCCCTCCCATCTCAACATTTGCCCAGCACACATCTTGTCCCCACCTTTCTCGCCGCACCCTTCCACCCAGGAAAGCACACAGGTACACAGCAGTGACTCGCACGTCGAGTCCTATTTAAAGACGGGGTCAGGTTGTCTGGTTGACACCAGCAAGAGAAGACAGCGCTCAGGTGTGGACACGGCCATGGAAACAGCTCGGCCCTCCCGGGAGGTCTAAGGGTAGGCAACACACTAAGAGAGGAAACATTCACTCTAGGCATATTTATTGCAGATGTGATTTTTAGTATCTGAGAAACGGCTTTGACGGGATGCATCTTTTTACTCGGTCGCTTTTGCTGTTGTGTATGTCATTGCTTTTTATATTTAAAAACCCCACACGAACAACTATTTGCATTGAAATGTAGAGGTCGTAGGCAGAAAAGGTATATACTATACCATTCTGTGAACCCGAGTCAGTATTGACTCTGGCACAGTTCGCAATGAATGGGTAATAGACTTGACCCTTCGCGTTACAGCATTGCGCCAAAAATAGTTCGTTCTGATACCAATTTTTCTCTCCACTTTTCACAGAAATCATTCAGATGTCAAAACATGTTTCCATTTCAACGCAAACATTATTTTTTATCGAATAAACGCTTGTTTATTGCTTCAATAAGAGTAAGTTATGAGTTTTGTGCGAAATAGTCCTAGAACTACTTTAACGGCGTATGTCAGGGAGCAGATCGGCTAGCGCACAAGCCTCTCGTGTGACCTCCATTAGCATAAATTGGACGAAAACCTTCCATCACGTGATGTCAACTGGGCTAGAGATACTTTCGCCGGTAGGCGAAGTCTCTAGTGAACTAGAATGATACTATTCAGCCACAAAGAATTGAAATGCATACGAGTATTTATTTCACTGCACGTGTAAAGAAATTATATTGTGTACGAAACATTTTAAACAGAATCTTTCTGGTGCACATAAAGCGCCAGTAATTATCAAATTATAATTATGCATTATCTCATTTCATTACGAGTATGCGAATAGCTCTGCACAAAATTTACGTACAAAGACTTTCCAGCAGAGCACATTTCACCCAGGCGGCATACTCACATTGCGCTTTCCTTGGACTCAACCAGACTAATTCATACACCAAGACGGTATTTTTTCTCGCTTTTAAACATTAATTCCCATGTATGTGGAGTCAGAAGTGGGAGAGGGTGTTGAGTTCAGAATGAGATCAGATGGAGGAGTGGGATAAGGGTTGATTGTTTAAGCGGAAGGGGGTATATAGGTCCGAGTTGAGGGGGAGAGAGCATGGGCTTGGCGGGCCCATTGTGTGGATGGACACAGCTGTGCAGATGGAGAACATATTTACTGGACGCTATTTACCCCCCAGTGGCAGACAAAGGGCCAGGCCTGGTGGAGGACTAAGGGCTCCCTACCTGGCTGGAAGGTATCGGAGGGAGGACGCCGGTCCCCACAACGGTCTGTCTGCTGGCAGGTCGCTAGAGCACCACTCTGGTTTCTCAACCCCTCCCTCCCCTCCCCCTTCATCTGACTCCCTTCTCCAAATCCACCCACCCACCCAAGTTAGTGTCGCTCAGGCAGGCTAGGCAGAGCACAACCCCCCCACCCCAAGTCTTGAGCCAACACAGCACTCCACTTACAGCTGGACATAATTACTCTTGCAGCAGAGCAATTATAATCTACCTTCCACTTCCCGGGCCCCCTTTCTCCCTCAGTCAGACTTGAGCAAACACTGTCGGTACACAGCCAGCCCAGACTCAGCTCGCCGTGTGGCCAGGTATTCGACAGATTCCAGCATTTTGTGCAGCCGAAGCCACACCTAGTCCTCGCTCTGCCTGGACGCGGCGTTAATGCCATTTCCTCCCACTCCCATTTCCACCTCGTTTCCTTAAGCTTCTTCCAGTTCCAGAACAAAGGCTACGACAACCCATGCGGTTTTCTCACACTAAACAACACGCGTTGGAATAAAGTTCAAGCTGCATTTACACTTTTAGTTAACATCGTGTGTCCAGTCCAAACTACCAAAAAAAACAACACCGACTGTGAATGGAAAAAAACCACTCACACAACAATTTTTATTCCAGTCACAGCCGGTTCTGTCTCAGGGATCAATGATGCTCCTGACCCGTCCAGTGTAAAAAGATGATAAATTGTACAGTACGAAACGGAGTAAATTCTTTCCAAGTCCGATTTCATATGCGCGACGTAATGATAGCTAACAGAATTGACCTTTGCTATTATATGTATTAACAATTGTATCTCATTATTGTTTTCTTTAATTAATGTACCATCATAACAAACAAAATATCTCCTCGCTTCTGCCTCTTCCAGTTTCCACCCTACACACCCCTACCCCAGTCCCCTCCATTCATCTGAATATTCTCTTCTAGCTCAAAATCCTTTTTTAAATAATGCAGGCTGTATAGTGTGAAAACATCAATGTCATTATCCACCTGAACTAGAGTGTGGGTGCGCGCTCGATTAATGGTTCCGCACAGGCATAACGTACAGTTTTACTATAAATCACAACAGTTTCCTGCAAGTACCTGTTTGAATTGATGCGTCAATACATCAGGTAACACGCTTTGTAAATCCCAGTGTGGCGCTCTAAAACCTATATGCCCATCAACAACGTAATTTG
>JAWQFJ010025142.1:107500-126061 GCA_034096865.1 Theodoxus fluviatilis
GTCCACCAGGGGGTGAATAAGGGGGAAAGAGAATTGGAAGGGGGAGGGGGGGGGGGGGGGGGGAGGGGGGGGGGGGGGGGGAGGGGGGATTGGAGTTGAGGAAGAGGAGGTACAAGCTTGCCTCCACTGTGGCTGTCAACCTTCAGTCTTGACGCCCTAGCGATTCAAGGTTGCCTGCCCGCTCCCACAAGGAAGACAAAAAACCCAGCTTTTCCAATGGAGTGGGAGGAACTTGGATTGCTAGCGAAAGTTTGCCGCAGACCTACGCAGCCAGCGATGAGTCAACTGCGGCCAGAATGCTTGGAAAGGATGAGCAGCATTCACCCTGAGGTCGAGGCAGAGGAAAGCGACAGCCACGACCGGATTTTATAGAAATTAAAAATAAAGATAAAAAATCTAACAGAAAGCTATACAAGCGGAAAGAACAATCTAAATGGACCTGGGGGCAAACTGCTAACCACGAGTTCCAAGAAGATGGGAGGCGCGAGAACGAAAAAAAAGGTGAGGATGAATCAGGTTTGCCTACATTAAAGAGGAAAAATTGGAGAAGGAAAAGCATGTGGTATGAATGTGGGGCTCAAGGAAGCCAGTCATGTAAAGGGTGGAGTCTGGCAGCAAGATGAGGGTAAGATGCTTTCAAGTTCCCACAGAACTCCATCTTGACTCTCTCCTCGCCTTCTCAACGCAGCTGTTATCCCGGAGAATTCGCGCCAAAGCACTCAAGGTTAGGTGTCCCTATTCTGGGGGGGAGCCAGAGCAAAAATCAACACGCTTGCTGATGAGGGAGTTTGGATTTCCCGTAAACTTCGGGCACGGGTCAACATGAGCTGCAGGGAGCGACAGACAAGACTGCTAAACTCACTTAGCGACGGACTGAGGCAAACGGCGACTTGTAAACCTACACGTCAGTCGAGGAGATCAATTGACTCATTAAAGAAAAGGATTTTGACATTTTCTACCAGATGCGGCTGATTGTTTCCACGGTTTCATAGAACCTGTTTTGGGGGGAAACAGAAAGAAAAGACTGTTATTAAGAAAATATTATTACTTCCCGAGAAGGGGATGCAGGAGAGAGACAAGAAAGAGAGGAAGAAGTAGGGGAGCGTGTGGAGGAAGGGGGTGGGAGGAGCAGTAGCAAGAACAGGAAGACTTAAAGCAGAAGCAGCAGCAGCAAGACTCACAAGAGGAGACTGCATCGGTAATAACTACGTCTTTACAAGTTTACAGACTCGTGATTGTGAATATAACATTCACACAAATTTATAAACAAGACAGATACTGCTCGTTTCCCTTTTTCTTACAGTCTGCAGCAACTATTTTTCGTCTCTTATAAACACGAATAGAAAATATTGCGAACGACACAGCAAATTCCTTCACAAATAGATCATTATGATAGTCGTCGCCCTACCTGTCCGGCAAAACACCTATGAAATCTCTGCCCATCCCATTACCATTTATCAGGACAATCCAGCCAGACACGGTTAAACGTGTGTACCCTCCCATGTGTGAAAAATTGGATCATCGGAGGACTGCCCAACGGTGGTCACTCGCTTTGGTCTAGCTGCTGTTCCTCACCTTCACTCTCCCAACACCACCACCACATACCAAACATGCAATACCAGAATACTCATAGACTTCCATGGGTACAACCTTTGTCAGCTCACAGACCCTGCAAAAGCAGCATCCTTTTGGAGCATGCAAAGTCCCGCATGCCGCATTCTGTCTGAGGGCAAATACATGTAATGGAAGCCTTACGTCAGTTACGTGCTTCGTCCAAACGTACCACTTAGGCAGAATGTCAATAAGAAATCGATCTATCGATCGGAATACCTGGAGACTTAACGTGTCTCTTATACTTACCGATCAATGGATATTATCGTGCATTAGTATATCGATCGCGCAATCAATCACGTGTCCCCAACAAGACACTGGTGAACTAACAACATGCTTTCCTCGGCTATTTCCAGCAAAATGCTCCAGTAAGCCGCGACATCATACTTGGTTTCTACCGAGATACAAGGGCGTTAAAAATCAAAGCTGCAAAAGTAAGGCGTGGAAGGGAGGAAAAGAGAAGCGTCAGCACGGACGGACAACAGGTAGCCTGATTGCGTAGAACTGAACTGAAAAAATACCCCTAAATGCAGTGGGGTAAAATCACAAAGAACTCAGAAAAGGAAGTAGTGTGGGGGTTAAATAAACTGCAAGCAGAATTATACCGGAATAAAATTGGGGTGAAGAGAGGGAGCAAGGGCAGCCACAGGTTAAGTACAAAGAGAGACGAATGAAGGTAGGGAGAGGCAAATACAGACTAGAATTACACTGTTTGCATGGGGGACAGGCACGGCACACCTCTAAAGGCGGAAGCCGTGCTACTCGGGCAGGGCAATCCAAGGAAAGCTTCCTGCTTGGCCAGAAGACGGGCAGGCAGGCTGGAGTGACAGGCAGCCCTTGGGCGTTGTAGGAACCGCCTGACAGTGACAACAGGCTTCTCTCTACACACACCTGACATACGCACAAACTCAGATTTTTCGAAGAAAAAAGAATGTCCACGACTGCCCATATTTCATTAATCTAGTAGTAGTGCACATATTTCTCTCGAAACCTGAGAGAGAAACGAATGTAATTGAAGGTTACAAGAAACTGTTGTAATCTAATACAAAAATATCGATAGTAAGGGAAATGTGTAGTGTTTAAACACAATACATCATCCTACTGAACTACATGCATACGAAGATCATACACGGAATCCACCTTATTCAATTCTACATGTCGAGTCAAAATTAGGACTGACATATTTGTAAAAGCATACACAGGGCGCGCGCGCACACGCACACACACACACACACACACACACACACACACACACACACACACACACACGCACGCACATTCTAGTTCACGCTGGTATTCAATATAGTATACAAACACACACAGCCGACACAGACGCAGTGGAGGACACACCCAGGCAGGCAGGCTGTAGAAGACTGGCACTCGGCCATGCGATCTTCTGCCGCAGTTGTTATTCCTGTTTTTCATCTCGCCTGCAGGGGGTAGCTCTCGGGAATGGACGGCACGGGCGGGGGTGGGGGTGGGGAGGGGTAGGGTAAATGGTGGCGGTGGTGGTGCAAGAGCTGCGGGAGGCCGGATTTGGGAATAGAAAGGAGAGAGAGGACAGGATGACACATTTAACTGGGAGACTACATGTAGACAATATGCGGGGCTTTACTAAGCGACAGTGGGTGGTAAATAATTTTTACTCTGAAAGTGCTAAGCAGGAGTTGGGTGGGTTTGTGTGTGTGTGATAAACATTAGCGCACACACTCCCTACATGAAAACAAAACTTGTGGTTCACAGACGAGTGAAAAATGTCAAAAGCACAGTATGTGATTGTGTCATGCTACACGTATAACTAGAGGTAAAAGTCTATGGGAACATTTAAGGAGGGAATAAACTCACTGAAAGAAAAAGTGCAATGACTGCATATCTACGATACTTACAATAGTCACATACAGAAACACACTCGTAAATACACGCCAAATTTGACAGCCACAACAGCTAAGAACCTATTTCAAATCAAGGCAGTCCGCACAACAATCAGCACCACGTCAGATTCGGCAACGCAAAAATCCCTTTATTTTCCTGCAGTCTGCCGACGGTTACGGCTGTCTTAGGCAGGACAGCGTGCAAATGGAGCTCCACACGCACACACGCACGGGGAGACTGCCAGCCACCTGCGAGCGTCCGCAGCCCGAATCCAACATGGCGTCTGCCAGCTCCCCCGACCTTACATACATTTCAGAGGGGCGAGAGAGAAGTGTGGACGTCAGCGGTGAATTTTTAAAGCGCTCTAGCCAAGCGTGCCGGTCACTCTCCACTGCTGACCACTGGCCTACCACCTGTGCCTGGGGCACAAACACGCCGACCAGCCAGCCTGACAGCCAGCACAGATCAGCAGGCCAGGGTTTCGCCTGCCCGAGGAGCCAAGGAGCGCTGCAGCTGGACATGGTGTGGAGGCGTGCATTGTGAATGTTTTATGTCCACTTGTCTGATAAAGCGAGGGTCAGAAGTGCAGACGACTGACCACCTGTGCTGCTGGACCGTGTGGGTCTGTTCAAATGATTCGAGGCAAGGGATGGGTGAGGGATGCCTGAAGTGGGAGGGTGGGTTGGTGGGAGTGGGGGAAGGGAAGGGGGGGAGCGAGTGTATGCGTGTAAAGGAGGGGGAAGGGACCTCAGGAGGGGGGGGGGGGGGGGGGGGGGCAGAAAGAAAGAGATCGAGGAAGCACGAACAAAGAGGAATACCTCGGAGGTCTCTCTACACACAAAATCTGCGCCATTCTAGATGCCCATAAATACAGCAACAAAAGATAAGGCTTGTCGTGGCGGGAGCGAGCGAGGCAGGAACCGGCCCTCGTGAAATTAAGCCGTCGCCGTGTTTTACTGCCCGGCTGCCACGCAGGGAGGGGGAAGGGCGAATCCCCGATCCAGGGTAGGTCAGTCCAGTGGTCAGACCAGTGCCAACAGCGATGACCTCAGTGATTCATGGACTGCTGGACTGCGCCAGACCGTGCGTTTTCAAGGATCTCTCCGTCTGATGTCTCACCTGTGCACTGACATGCCAGTAATTACGCGTGCTGAGCGCTTCAACAAGAGAGATGTGGTGTGGGTGGTATGAATACTCTGGACAGTCTAGAAGTATATTTTCCCTATATACGTCGACTCCTATTAAAGCAGTGGATTAGAGTGACAGGTTTTTTCTCTCTGCATAAGTACCAGGCAAAGAGGTAAAAACTAAAATGGATATGTTAGGCTTCTAATGTTGAACAGTTGTAATTCGATGAGAAATCCGAACAACAACAACAGCAGCAGAAGGAAAAAACCGAGCAGCAGATGGAGGAGGAAACAGAGCAGCAGCAGGAGGAGGAAACAGAGCAGCAGCAGGAGGAGGAAACAGAGCAGCAGATGGAGGAGGAAACAGCAGCAGCAGCAGATGGAGGAGGAACAGCAGCAGCAGCAGATGGAGGAGGAACAGCAGCAGCAGCAGATGGAGGAGGAACAGCAGCAGCAGCAGATGGAGGAGGAACAGCAGCAGCAGCAGATGGAGGAGGAACAGCAGCAGCAGCAGATGGAGGAGGAACAGCAACAGCAGCAGCAGATGGAGGAGGAACAGCAGCAGCAGCAGATGGAGGAGGAACAGCAGCAGCAGCAGATGGAGGAGGAACAGCAGCAGCAGCAGCAGATGGAGGAGAACAGCAGCAGCAGCAGATGGAGGAGGAACAGCAGCAGCAGCAGATAGAGGAGGAACAGCAGCAGCAGCAGATGGAGGAGGAACAGCAGCAGCAGCAGCAGATGGAGGAGGAACAGCAGCAGCAGCAGCAGATGGAGGAGGAACAGCAGCAGCAGCAGCAGATGGAGGAGGAACAGCAGCAGCAGCAGATGGAGGAGGAACAGAGCAGCAGCAGAAGGAGGAAACAGAGCAGCAGCAGCAGGAGGAAACAGCAGCAGATGGAGGAGGAAACAGAGCTGCAGCAGCAGGAGGAAACAGAGCAGCAGCAGGAGAAGGAAACAGAGCAGCAGGAGGAGAAAGAAACAGAGCAGCAGGAGGAGGAAGAAACAGAGCAGCAGCAGGAGAAGGAAACAGAGCAGCAGGAGGAGAAAGAAACAGAGCAGCAGGAGGAGGAGGAAACAGAGCAGCAGCAGGAGGAGGAAACAGAGCAGCAGCAGCAGGAGGAAACAGAGCAGCAGCAGCAGGAGGAAACAGAGCAGCAGCAGGAGGAGGAAACAGAGCAGCAGCAGGAGGAGGAAACAGAGCAGCAGATGGAGGAGGAAACAGAGCAGCAGAGCAGGAGGAGGAAACAGAGCAGCAGCAGGAGGAGGAAACAGAGCAGCAGATGGAGGAGGAAACAGAGCAGCAGATGGAGGAGGAAACAGAGCAGCAGATGGAGGAGGAAACAGAGCAGCAGATGGAGGAAGAAGCAGAGCAGCAGCAGGAGAAGGAAACAGAGCAGCAGGAGGAGGAAGAAACAGAGCAGCAGCAGGAGAAGGAAACAGAGCAGCAGATGGAGGAAGAAACAGAGCAGCAGCAGGAGGAGGAAACAGAGCAGCAGCAGGAGGAGGAAACAGAGCAGCAGCAGGTAGACCCAGAGCTGCGTAATGATTAAGCACTGAAGGTCAATCCGACATTGATAATTAAGGCATTATGTAATTTGTCTCATCTAATCAACGGGATGCATTTCAGTGCCTCTCTTCCGATATATATCTCTCCCCCCCTTCCAGTCACACAAAAAGGCCAGTTTCCATCATCTGCTTTGACCATGAGAACTGGATTGAAAGCGTTGCCGCGTCACCTGGCCACCTAGTCCGTCACATCCATCACATTATTAGCTTGGCGGCGACCTGAAGCCGCTTCGCATTCATCACCTCCTCGTTGGCCCCAGCCCACCAAACCTCTCCGTCTCAGTCAACAAGAGTGCAGTTTCTTGCAACGACGTTAATGAGTGGCGCCTTGATGAACCAGAGAGGCTTAGGTCCGAGGCAAAACTGCTTTTCGAAAGTAGAGAGAAAGCTGACAATTTGTGGGAAAATAATGAGTGAAAACGCACTGGATAGTAGGCCGAGGCATCCGTGCATTAGTAATGTATTCAAATTAAAAATAATGCCTGTTACAACGTCTCTCAAATAAGAAAAGGTTTGTTACCTACAACAGATAAATCAATATGAAAAATTATCTTAGGAATGAATCCACTACTTGGATTCATTAAAAGAAATATTTCTTCCTCGCTGTAAAAGAATTCGTCCAATTATATGTTCCTTTGTTCTTGACATGTAACTCAAAAATCAGTAGAGCAGGTAAACAAAAACATGTAATAATATATTTGCACTCAATTCTTCCTACATGATGGCACGGAATTATATGCGGCAAGACGTTGACAAAGATAAGCCTGAAGATCATCCTAAACCCGTAGAAAAATGTTATCCAGTCAACAAGAACTCCTCATGCTCACACTTTCACGAGGACGAATCATTAACTGTGTGACTACTATTGCACATGAAAATTCAAAGGCACTTCTCATGCACTACTCCCGCAGTCCATTTTCCACAGGGTATTATCACATCTGCCCATAAAAAGCAGAGAGGCCCTCTTCAAACAGGAGAAACGTGACTCGAACAGAGAGCGCAACTGTCGAGGAAATGCTCGCAAAACCTCCAAAAACGGGACAATAAAGCAGCGGGCACTTGCCCCATGATCCGTCAGCCCGCTCAGGGTAGTGATGTGGGAGAGAAGGCAATTTGCACCTCCACACCAGTCATGCCGAGGAGAAAGACCGGGCCAGGGGGTTGGGCCAACTTGGGGGTCGGGCCGGGCCGGACGAGGCGGCAGCCAAGGCCAGAGCCCTGCTTTCGGAAACCCGAGTGGGCTGCGGGAGCTGGAGTGGGGCCCGGAGCCTCGGAGAATAACTTGACTGGCCCCAGCGTCTCTTCTCCCCCCACAGAATATGAATTATCATTATGACAGGGCCGTGAGCTTGAGGCCGACTCTTTGCACGTAATGGCCTCCCTCGCTCTTGAAAGCCTTCGGGCCCGACTGAGCAAGCGGGGGACGGGAGGCAGTTGATATTATCGCCTTTGAAAGCACTCTTCCCCTCCGCACCCAGTCCCCAAGATTTTCCTGGGACGAATGACTTGCCGGTTCACTGGAGACGAGACATGCAAATTCTAACACATCCCCCCAGCTTCTCCGAGACTGGGTGCAAGTTCGTCATCCGTGAATACGGGGCGCAATGGCACGTCGCAACGACGTGGTATATGGGTGTTGCTGGACCCTCTCGACCGTGAGCAGCTCCACTGGTGCCACACTGCGTAACGTGTGCACAATGGGGACGAACTGCAGAGACTTTGTCAGAGGTAAACATTCGACTGCATTTGAAGCAGTCTATAGCAAAATGAATGTAACGTGTTTAGAAGACGTAGTTTTTCTTTAGTTGACATGACATTAAAAAACAGCATGACATCTAATACGTGTGCTTATAACTACGCAAACGTAAATTTAATCAGAGCCTACAAAAGTTCAGTAAAGATTGAACACTTTAACACCAAATTTATGTTCATGCATTTTATATCCTAATTTTCAGGTAATCGTGCGAAGCAAATTCTACTCACGATATAATCTTGAATGTTAGTTTCTTTATAGTTTTTTTCTTTTTCTTTAAGTTTTCCGCTATTTTTTTTTAATCGGAAAACTAAACCATGCAATAGAATAAGCGTGGAGTTTATATTTTCTCAATTCAAATTCAGGGTGCATTCACACAGTCGATGGCATGACTGAGCAAAAATACCACAGAAAACAAGATAACTCACGTCTAAGAAATTAACTGCCTTTATCACTGTAAGAACCTACTTCAAACCAGAGGAGCGACATGCCTGCCCATATCCCTCCAGCCGCTGAAGATTCCAGCTCGGCGGCTCGTGCGGCCCGACTCAACACAACATCCGACTCTCGCCAGTCAAACAGAGCGAGAAGCTAAATTCCTGCCATCCCCTATCTACAAACACGACTCCCTGCCCAGACAGCTCACAAAGCCAGAACTTGCGCCGGCCCAGGAGGAGACCCTCGGGACCAAACGTCCCCATTTTCCCCAGGTCATATCGCCACCAGGAAATGTTGGGAAGACACAACATTCCAGAGATGCCGACAGAGCTTGCACAGAGTCCCGCTAGAGAACCGCTCATTGGCCTCTGGCTCCTGGTCAGTTGGGAATTCGACTCTTCAAACCGTACACATAGACGCTGTCCAAATGGCCGGCGGCGATCACAACTTGTTCAAACTTTCTCTCGTTCGAGATAACGGCATTCCATGTTCCGCTCGTTTCCTCTACCCAACTCTCCATCCCTTTCTTCCAGTAAAAGCAACAAAACCAACAACTTCCGAAGTGTACGACTGAGATGTGAAATCTTTCCGTGGCAACAGCTGTCAATACGACAAGAAGTATAGCTCTGATTAGGGAGGGATACCATCCCGTTAGGGCAGGTTTGCTGGGGAATGAGTTCTCTATCTTATCGTGAGCACAACCAAACCGGGACCTCCCACTAACAGAACGTATTGTTGACAGAGGAGGGCCCCAGCAATTAGCTGTTCGGCTGGCCGCCTGGTCACGGCACTATGCCGGACTCGAGGACGGTGTTGACCGCAGCTACCCTCTCTAAGGCCGTTCTAGACGGAGAGAGCAACTTGGAGGTCCGTTCTAGACACGTACACCTGCTCGTCTTGCCCCCCTCCTCTCTCGGCTCGTCCCCCATCCACCTTCACCCGCTCTGACTCAAATTACAGTCCAACACCTGCATTAGAACCTGACGGGTCGCGTGTCCCCAGGAACTGAGAAAGATAAGAAGAAGCTAACAAGTGAGATGTGGATTGAAACACAGTAGACAGTGAGCACCGTTCAGACGAATAACGAAAAAAGGACGACCAAATGAATTCCTGATGGAACAAGTGTGTTTGTAAGATCCTATCCGTACGTCAGTGCATCACTGAAACCGTGCTGACAGCATACTCTGGGGGGCAAGAGAACATTTTATAATGTCGTTACTTACAAATGTTCTTTGTCCTAATTCTAAAGTCCCGATGAATATCTCTCTCTCTCTCTCTCTCTCTCTCTCACACACACACACACACACACACACACATTTTTCTAGGTGGGGGGGGGGGAACTCGCATTGATACAGACTGATAACTCCACGTCCACGTATCACGCATCAGAGTAGGTGTCCAGGGTGACCCAAACGCAGACACTCCGGCTCAATTTACCTGTCCCTGTTACCAGGACAGTTAGGATCACCTGGAGAAAGCTCTCTGGCTGCCGATCCAGATCGAAGACGGCGGGAGGGAGGTTGAGGCCCGGGACCTATGCAGGCTTAGGCAGGCGTGAGACATGCCCCGCATTCCCAGGCCCCAACGCACACACACTACTCTCCCCCAACCCCCATGCCCTCTCCCTCCTCCCTCCTCCCGCCCCCCCCCCCCCCCCACCTTCCTTCGCCCTCAACTCCAAGATACCAGGGCAGGCCGAGGCAGGAGGCAAGAACAGTCCCCACACACGGTAATGGGAAGGGACAGACTGACGGGTGACGGAGGTATTAGATGTTAGGAGTTCTGTATAGCTTTCTTACCCAGGACTTGTATGTATGTATGTATGTATGTATGTATGTATGTATGTATGTATGTATGTATGTATGTATGTATGTATGTATGTATGTATGTATGTACGTACGTACGTACGTACGTACGTACGTACGTATGTATGTGTATGTATGTATGTATGTATGTATGTATGTATGTATGTATGTATGTATGTATGTATGTATGTATGTATGTATGTGTGTGTGTATGTGTGTATGTGTGTATACATGTATGTGTGTATGTGTGTGTGTGTGTGTGTATGTGTGTATGTATGTACTATGTCAAGAAAGGTAACTCTTGTGCGTCTCCACTATGCCAATCCCCCCATGGTGAACTCAGTGGGTAATCCAGTGTCTGTTGTTTTCATAACCTCTTCATGACTTTAAGTCACGATGTGTGTAATTCATCTTGTACTGTAATTGTACCACTCTGATGAATAAAGTCGTTTTGATATGTATGCATGTATGCATGCATGTATGTGTATATATATACAGAGAGAGAGAGAGAGAGAGATAGAGAGAGAGATAGAGAGAGAGAGAGGGAGAAAGAGAGAGATTCGACATGCATGTGGTAATAAGGACATTGAACACTTTAGATGCACGGAGAGACAGGCAGAAAAACATACAGACAGGCAGAAAAACATACAGACAGGCAGAAAAACATACAGACAGGCAGAAAAACATACAGACAGGCAGAAAAACATACAGACAGGCAGAAAAACATACAGACGGACAGAAAAACATACAGACAGGCAGAAAAACATACAGACAGGCAGAAAAACATACAGACAGGCAGAAAAACATACAGACGGACAGAGAAGCAAAGATATAAGAGTGAGACTAAGTACATATTTCAAAATATTGACAATTAATTAATTATTTCAGCCACATTTGAACAGCCGAATCCCTTTTTTTAAGTAAGCAGGAGAATGTTTAAAATAACATGAGTTCAGTTCGGTAGACTCATAGGCTTGCCATAAGATGTGCCATTTTTATTACGGAAATTAATAAATAGCGCCTATTTATCCGCGCACTTAAAAGTTCCAGAGTCTGTAGATACTTGTGTCAGGAAAAAAACACGGCTAAGGTAATAAAACTGGTAATGAGGCATCTTAACCAGGCAATTAAAATGTGTAATGGGCAAAGAAATCTAATATCCTAGGTAAGTGAGTGTAAGCTCATCACAGTCGATGTTTATCGAGATGATAAATATTTTCCTTGTAATTTACCAAGACCTAATTTCCAACAAGATGTGAGTCAGTGCAGTGCTAACGGGCAAACCCGTCCATTTTGATCCCCCAAGTGGTACCCAGTTACAATCAGTCCAAAACATCATCCCAGCGACTCTAAGCCTAAGTTCCCTCTTCCTCGACATCCCTGTCCCACAGCCTGACACTCCCGATCCCCTTCCCTGGTCTTTTGAAGTATCTTTCCATATTTAATCTTTTCGAGTCTCTTTTCCTATTATTTATTTTGAAACTGCCACTCCTCCTCCTCCTCCTCTGCTTTCTCCTCACCATGATCATCAACAATGTTGTCTCTATCAGTTTCAGTGGTAAACAAACATTCGATCACATTTCTCATTTCCCGCTCTCTCAGTATTCCCTAAATCAATAACAACACGGAATGTACCAGTCTCCACTGACGCTAAAATAATGTGTGATGCATACAATGAGATGCTCATTTGTCAAGCCGTTTCTGACAAAGCACTAACTTATTTAGACTAACGGTGTATTTCAAGCAACTTCAAATCACCACTTCCACTTCGATTCAAATCCGTCGCTTCTAAAATGAAAATACATCAGTATCGATTCTCAATACGGCAACCGCCAAATTGAATAATTGGTCACATCGGCACCGTCATCATCCTCGTCGTCGTCGTCCTGACTAAAAATTCAGCACCATCACCGTTCTCATATCCAGCCACCTCTCTCCTCCCCCATTACCTATTCCACCCTCCCCTGTGTGGAAGAAGTGCCTCCTGCAGAGTTCCCTGCCCAGCGACTGCAGGGCACCGGGCTGGTGGTGACGTCGTGGCCAAACAGTGCAGAGAGGGCAAAGGCCCTAGGCAAACAGGCCCGCCATCTACCTGTCTGCCCTCCACCCCTACCCCCACCTGTCCCCCTGCCTGCCCCCCCCCCCCCCCCAGTCTCCAGGCAGGATAGCCCCGCCACGTGACCAGGGTCTCCTCCCGGAGTCCTCTCCCCCCAGGTGGTCACGCCGCCCTGAGCGTGGGGCCCAGGGCGCCTGTGATGTGGCTGCAGGATCCGGGAGATCGCGTGGAGGACTGGGGCGAGGAGTCAACAACGGGATCCGGGGTGTCGGACAGAACGACGCCGCTGTCGCAGTCGGCCGCGGTCCACTCATGATTTGGGAGCTCTGCCATCCGTCCCCAGCGCATCCCGTGCTCGTCTGCTCCGCGTCTTTCTCAGTTGATGTGTTCGAAACGAATCATTTCGCGACTGAAGCCCGTCGCTTTTCGACTTTTTTGTTTTGTGTAACTATAAATATAAGCAGCCTTGTGAACCGTTTCACAAAAAAGTATTCCATACTCTCGAACTTGTAACCATTTGCCCGCTGAAAATGTCCTCAATTCTTAATTCATTTCAGTTCAATGACTGAGCATAAACACTTCCTTTTTTCCTTTGGAATCATGTGACTGAACTCAGTTTACACTGATTTCATGGTTATATATGGGTAAAGTGTACAGCAGTTTTGGCTCCACATATGAGCAAGACATGACTAAATAAAACAATACAATTACCTTTTATAATATTTATGTATCATAATCATCTTTCATTACTGATGTTTCAATGCAGTTTTTGCTTTATTTCACTTTGCCAGCGTAAATTCTACCCTCAGATGTACATGTACTTGAAAAACTTTTTTAAATTTCAAGCACCTGTTTCATGAGCACTCTAATGATATGATAAATGAAATTGTTTGCAATTCTGTAAGAAAGCTTATTGCCTAAAATGTTTATTTATCAAAATTGCCAAATCAAATAAAAACAGAAAATTTATTAATAAGCAAAAATCATTTAAACCATTATGTTTCAATTTATCACAATGAAAATTCGTGTACACAAATCAACAGTAAAAAATAATGTTACTATGGTTAAGATAATTATACAAGGTATGTTTCAAGAACAGAAAAATAAGCACTTCATCAAACACAATTTCCCATTTTATTTTTCAAGCCACTCTTGTAGTTAAAAATATGCTTACATTACATAGCACTCAAATTTACATTATAATTTAGAGCACATTCCTGACAAAATATGCCAGATAAAAATGTGTACTTAAACCTGTGTTTATTATCCAATTTCAATATATTAAAAAATCCTATAAATGATTTTCACTGCATTTTCCAAGTACTGTCAATAAAGACAAAAGGAAGTGCACATTAGTTTCCCATGAAGCTGCAAGAATTTCGCTTTTAATAGCACTACATTTATTTGAAATGCACTTGTGACTAGAAGAAGTGCAAACAGCAGCTTACTGCATTCTAAGAAGCAATTCCCATTTTGTTTGCAATCCATTTCATGGAGGGGGCATTTTCCAAAAGAGAGGGGAAAACTACCATGGGTTCAAGACGTTCAAACTTAATGAAACAAATGGCTGGGGGGGGGGGGGGGGACTACACTGCAGGAACCAAGCTGCCTAACAATTTACCACAACGAATATTTGCCTCCGTTTCTTCAGGGTTATTGACACAGCCCTGCCCGATATTCACCCCTGTCAATATGTGCACCCCAAATGACTTCCTGCATCAATGACTGAGGACGAGAGGAGCACATCAAGGCGGTGATCCCATCCCCCGGCACATCAAACATGTTATCAGCTGGGGACAATTCCCACTAAAACCGAGAGCTGGGTGGGGGCGCCCGCGTCACTCAAAGCTCCTGCCCATCCAGCGATTGTGCTCCTATGTTGGTTTTTAGAGCTGCGGTGTCTCTCCGCGGGCACAGCCCCAAGGGAGGGCAAACTTTGCCCGGGACCTGTGCGCGCCACGTCGCTAAAATAGCCCCCCCTTCAGCCTTGTGGGTGTTTGCGCTCCGCTGGCCCTCATCCCCGGCCCAACAGCAACCTTGCAGAGGCTGGCAGCCAGATATCAAAGGAACACACAGCGTCCCGCACCTGATCCTCACCCAGACCGCACTGAACGCCGGCAGAAATCCATGCACAGATATGAAAGGCCACGAGAATGCCGCTGCCTGTCGCGGTACGAAGTGAGACGTCTAGGAAGTCTCTGGCCCTTCCGAATAGGCTTTCTTGTCAGTGACGGACTAGAGTGACGGGAGTCTCCCTACCTCGGGATCTGCTCGCTTACCTACCTCTTCGTATCGTAACTGACTGACTGACTGACCAACCATCTCTCTCTCTCTCTCTCTCTCTCTCTCTCTCTCTCTCTCTCTCTCTCACACACACACACACACACACACACACACACACACACGCACACACACGCGCGCGCGCACACACACACACACACACACACACACACACACACACAACTTGTATTCTAGCTCATTTTCACATATACATTCAGTTTAAATATTACATATTTCAGAATATAAAAGGAGGGAGGAGGTACAGACACTCAGAAGGGCACATACATTCAGACACAAACATAGGCGTATTTCTCCCAAACTTAAAATAGTCACATGCACTTTACGTCAGCCCCATCATAGTACAAGTACAGATCCTGCCCACAAATTCAGTTCAAATCCAAGCTACATAGATCTGTCACAGTCACAACAAGCCTACTACGGCTGAAGAAAAGAAAGCCCTCCTCAACTTTAAGAGGTTAGCAGGCTCCACGAAAATTCTAAACCCCAAAACAATAACGCCAGGTCTATTGATGTACTTACATTCCTTTAAGCGGAGGAGGCATGGCTTCAATTGCTTCGTGGAGAAGGTCAGAGTTACGGACATGTGTTTTCTGTTAGTGTTGTTACTGTAGCTGTCCCTCTTTTTACCATCTAATGTCAAACAACACCAGTGTCGAACACCACACCAGGAAACACACTCTCTCTCTCTCTCTCTCTCTCTCTCTCTCTCTCTCTCTCTCTCTCTCTCTCTCATGCAACTCCACGCTATCGATTCCTTATGGAATTGTATACACAAATGCATAAACATAAGAAAGCATAACTTCATGGTATGCATGACTATCAAATCTCAAAAATCATGTGGCCAAGTTGCAACATCTGATATCACCATAAACTAACAGTAAGGTACAAAACTTTTCAAACTATCCCGGGTCCTTCCTGAAATAAGCTTCTCTCTCTCTCTCTCTCTCTCTCTCTCTCTCTCTCTCTCTCTCTCTCTCTCTCTCTCTCTCTCTCTCTCTCTCTCTCTCTCTCTCTCTCTCACACACACACACACACACACGCACACGCATGCATATATACACAACAAACGGAAGCAGCTGCAGCAGACGCAGACGCAGAAGCAGCAGCAAAAGAAGAAGAAGAAGAAGAAGAAGAAGAAGAAGAAGAAGAAGAAGAAGAAGAAGAAGAAGAAGAAGAAGAAGAAGAAGAAGAAGAAGAAGAATTCCTGAGCATTGACGACATCAGCAACAACAAAACCAACGACATCACGTGAACTGGAACAACAACAGCAGCATCAACCACGTAAGTAAACAACGACCTCGAGGTACACCGTCTACACATGAGGTTTGGGCAGTGCCAGTCACCGCGCCTAAGTTGACGTGATGGATGGCCAGACAACAACTGAGCTCGGAAGATAAATCACCACCGTGCCGAGGTGGGATGCTGAGGAGATCTACTTACGTTCACGATGCAGCGACCGACGGGGTCACTCTCTGCTACTTCCACGCTGTAGAAGCTTTGTTCGAAGACGGGCTGGTTGTCGTTGACATCGTGCACATCGATGAGGACAGTGGCCGTTGCAGATCGAGGAAGACTTCCCCCGTCTCTGGCCTGCACGATCAGCTGGGGACGGGGGTTGATCTCGCAGTCCACGCCGGACAGCGTGGTGACCAGCCCCGTGGTGGAGTCGATCTGGAACCAGCTGAAATGCGTGCCGGCTACATTCAGGATGGAGTAGGTGATGGCAGCGTTGCTACCCGCGTCCTTGTCTGTGGCAGACACCTGCACCACGGAGGTCCCGGGCTCGGCTACCTCCTTGATGTCACCGTGGTATACTTCCTGGGTGAACTTGGGGTCGTTGTCGTTCTCGTCGTCGATCCAGATGGTAAAAGTCCGGGTCGCGTGGAGGGGAGGGTTGCCCGAGTCCGTGGCCACGATGGTCATGTTGTAGGAAGGTTTCGTCTCGCGGTCGGGAGGTCTGGAGACCACGACCAGGTACACGACGTCACTGCTGGTGGTCAGTCCGAACACGCCTTCCCCGCCGACCAGCGTGACGTTGACGTCCTGGAAGAACTGCCGGGGACTGTCTGGGTCGCTGATGGAGATGCGGGCCACGGACGTACCGTTGGGAGCGTTCTCGGATATCTTGCCTCCGTCGCTCCAGGACTGCATGAACTGCAGGCTGATATTGGCAGGCTGCTCGTTGATGTTCTCCAGAAAGATCTCCACGGCAGCCGTGCCGTCGCGGTTGGCGTCTCCGGGGTTCTTGCCGATGACATTGAGAACGAAGGTGTTCAGGGTCTCGAAGTCCAGGGGCTTGTTGACGCGGAGGACTCCGGACACAGGGTCGATGGTAAAGTGGCCTCCCACGTCTGACTGTGGGTCGATGGAGTACACCACTTTGCCGTTGTCCCCGCTGTCCTGGTCCGTAGCGTACACCTGGAGGACGCTGGTCCCTACAGTGACGTTTTCGGGAATCCGGGCCGAGTAGCGGCTCTGGTTAAAGATGGGGTAGTTGTCGTTCTCATCCAGGATATCGATGCTGACGCTCATGGAACCCGTCCTGGATGGATTGCCCCCGTCCGAGGCCATGATGACCAGGTTGTACGATCTGACCGTCTCATAATCCAGGCTGTGGTTGATGACCAGGTCAAGGTTCACTTCCTGTTGGTTCCGCTGCCTCTTCTCCAGCCGGAACGTGTTCCCCGTGTTGCCACTATCGATTCTACACAGTTCCGCGAAAACACTGTTGTTCCCTATGTCCAGGTCAGTCACGCTCCCCAAGGGGATTTTCATGCTGTTCGTGGGGGCGTTCTCTGGAATCTGCTTGTGCAGAGTGCTGTTGGGGAATGTAGGGGTGTTGTCGTTCTTATCCAAAACGCGAATGTGCACAGAAATCCCAAGGTCAGTGGGATTGTTGGCTTTCATCACGTACATGAAGTAACTATCCCTGGCCTCTCGATCAAGGCTCCGTCGCGTCGTGATGCGCCCCGTGTTTCTGTCCAGGGCGACATAATCCAGGTCCTCGTTCTGTGACACCACGGGGTCCTGGAACGGGGGACTCAAATTTTCAGTCCCAACCACACCCACCAACTGACCAGGCGGCAAGTTCTCACCAACCGAGAAATTCTGAACAAGCTGGGCTTGGCACGCCGGTCCAAATAACTGCAGAAGCAGCAGCACAGCTGCCGCCTTGCTCACCACCACTGGTTTCCTTTTCCAAGGCATTTTCCACTTTCTCTGGATGACAAGGTCGCCGAGCATCGTCGGTCCGGATGACGGGCGATGTCTCAGTGACGGGGAAGGCGACGGAGGGGGAAGGAGAAGTGGGAGCTATCATGCTTTGCGTGAAACCGATACACTGGCAGGGTTAATCCCACCACGCTCGGAAGCGGCATCTCCAGAAACCCACAGCCGTAGGTCTTTGTCGTCGAAATCCAGCCACTTGCTCCCAGTCGGTGCTCACCCACAGCAGCCGCGGAGTCGAGGCGGAGCAGAGGTATGAATGAACAGCAGGAGAAGGAAATGAAGGTACGAAGGAGAACGCGTGGGGCTGGAGCGAGACAGGTTGATTGCTCATACACAGCCCCCACGAGACAGACGGCCAACCCTGGGCAGACAGGCAGGCTGTGGCCAGCGAACCAACGCTCAGGTGTGTCAGTCAGCCCTGCCGAGCAGTGAAGCGAAGCAGTCCGATCCAGGGACGATAAACTCTGAACGACAGCTACCTGACACGTAGGTATTCCACTGAGACTCGAGGAGCGCAAAGTCAGTGTGCCTGCGCCTGGGGAGGGAATAGAGTTCACAGAAGCGGGTCGCGACAGTAGTAAGGTGTCACAAGAAAACTGGTGTGGCTGAGCGACTGGGAACGACCAAGAGAGAGAGAGCGAGAGAGCGAGCTAGCTTCTTTTCCACACCCATAAACCAAAAGCCCGCCCAAAACTAACTAAACAAACCATCCATCTCAACCGGCCACAAACATGTTAAGATTTGAGTATACATTTATACAATCCTATTACAAGACCTCTCCTACTCTATAATACCAACACCTAC
>JAWQFJ010025143.1:0-5000 GCA_034096865.1 Theodoxus fluviatilis
TTTATTATCGATTCACTGCCATTAGGCCAAGCCAACAGACTACCAGTACCAAGTTGTTGCGCTTAAGTCAGGACAGACAGAACGAACGAACGAACTTTATTTTACAAGGGTAGTGAATTAGGCAGTATTGCCTTTCTTACTTACATTCAGCCCTTGAGGCAAAATATTCAAATGTGGTAAGAGAGAGAGAGAGAGAGAGAGAGAGAGAGAGAGACAGAGAAAGAGAGAGAGAGAGGGAGAGAGAGACAGAGACAGAGACAGAGACAGAGAAAGACAGAGAGAGACAGAGATAGACTGAGAGAGAGACAGAGAGAGACAGAGAGAGAGAGACAGAGAGAGAGAGACAGAGAGAGAGAGAGAGTGAGAGAGAGAGGGGGGGAGGGGAGCTGGGAAAAGGGGAGGAAGGGAAGAGAGAATGAGAGTAAGAGGGTGGGTGGGAGAGAGATCGAGAGAGAGAGATCGAGAGAGAGAGAGACAGAGAGACAGAGAGAGAGACACAGAGAGAGACAGAGAGAGAGTGAGAGTAGCCATAAGTACTGATCAAAAGATCAGATAAAGGCCTCGCAGCCTAAGACATCTGAGGACATATCTATCTATCTAAATTAATTTTCCTATAAACTGTCCTCGCAAATGACGTCACGTTATTGATGACGTCGCACATGTTGGAATTTCGCCATTCCATCAAATTGCCTACCTCCCCAGGTGTTTCGAAATTCTTCTCCTGGCATAGGATCGAAATTGTACTTGCAAATGACGTAACGTTATTAATGACGTCAAATTTGGCTATTCCGTCAATTGTCATTTCAATCATTTTTCGACCGGTAATTTCGAGAATACGACCTTCAAAAACCACTTTCTCTTCAAGCCTCGATTCTGAAAATTTGATACATTCAATCGGACCTAACTTCCAGTTAGTGTGCAAAATCTCAAGGAAATCCGTCCAGTAGTTTTTGAGATATAAGCCGTGGAGACGGGACAGACAGACAGACACACACACACACACACACACACACACACACACACACACACACACACACACACACACACACACACACACACAGAGATAAAGTCTGTAGGACCTCCAGTAAACCTGGAGGGATAAAATATCTCTTTCAGGTCGTAATTCTACGACGAGAAAGAGGTAACCTCCAAAATGTCATGGGTTCTTCCTTGGGTTA
This sequence comes from Theodoxus fluviatilis, assembly GCA_034096865.1. Classification (NCBI taxonomy): domain Eukaryota; kingdom Metazoa; phylum Mollusca; class Gastropoda; order Cycloneritida; family Neritidae; genus Theodoxus; species Theodoxus fluviatilis. The sequence goes on from JAWQFJ010025143.1 coordinate 1,179, forward strand.
AAAAAAACAACTCACCTTCCATAATATTTCATCAGGATTCCTTTTGAACATTTTGAGTTATTTTGCTAATAACTATCTAATTAACTAACGAACCAAAGGTTAAACACAACGTAATAAGCTCCTTGGCAAAGGTAATAAGTGTATTAGGGTTACTGCATGCAACTTTGCACCACGAATGAGTCGCATCATACCTTTGGTCAATTTTGAATTTTCAACATTTCTAAAAAAATATTACAAGCTCTTTAAGATAATGAAAATAGTGTTTGAATCGGATGATTTGATGCAAAGTTATTTGCAATTAAATCGTGCATCCCTGGTAATCAGCATTTAAACAACTGACTGCCCAGTAAAATTCGGATAATATTCTGTATCTTTTCGGTAACTACCAACGTATTACAATTTAAAATGCACTCTAAATCCATTTTACAAGTTGCAGATCGACTCAAGTCTTCAGGTGCTCTTTCAAAATAGCAACTGGTCAGTTTTCTATACTGATCTCAAAATCGACAACCAGGTCCACCTATCCACTATAATGGGAAGTAGCTCGGTTTTGATAGGGGTACAGTGTCACTCACTTTGTGTTGGGGGACCACATAATAAGCTACTAATAAACTTTCATTTTCTTGACCTTCTTTCACGTGTCCTAGACGACGAGTAATGTTTTTTGGTCTCATAGTGCTCAACGCAAAGCCCGACAAAGACATGTAAATGCGAAGACCAAATTTTGCGAAATGTACTGCTTGGCCAGTGTGTGGTGTCTGTCAAACGTAGCGCCCTCTGCCGTGTGCCAGCGACTCCATTCATTGATAGACACATGGACGAGATCTTTTTGAAACACGAGAGAAAACAAAAGAAAGAAAAAAGATAACATGATGGAGTGAATCTGTTCTAAGCTGCATCACGCATAATATATTAACCTCCCTTGGAGATTGCTCATCAAAGCCACTTATTTCCCGCTTGACTGAAAGACCGTGTGATAAAATTCAATTTTCTATGACACTTCTTAATCATCAAATAATATACCACAGAGCAACCATATGTACAAATATTCTAAGTTCACCGAAAGTTCTTAATCATGTTTACACAGTTATACCTGTTGTCCCCGGTCCTTCAGCCTGAATAGATGTTGGTTCTCAATGCGCATCCGTGATGTCGTGGCATGTGCTTTATATCTACGTGAATCCTTCGTGTTATCCTTCGATACCACGTGACCGCATAGAGATGAGTGTTTGCCTCCTTGATGGCTACAATAAGCTAAGGTCAGTTTTCTTCATTTGCAGGATAATTGTATACAGAACAATTTATCCCTCAAAGCGCGGCTGAAGCTAAATCGTGATAAGTTAATGTGTTTTTACGTTCAAGATTTGCGTGTTTAACACCATCAACCTCGTCTGTTATCTGCAAAGTTGATACGTCAGTGATATGATCATCATTCATTTTTAACCTTTTGTCTTCCCTTTGACAGACGCAGATATCAATGACCGAGGTGGTGTATCACAATCGATTACTCTATACTGCCAGGAATCTAGAGAAAACGTAAATGCACACACGCGCGCGCGCGCGCACGCACACGCACGTACGCACACATACCCACACATGCACACACGCGCACACGCGCGCACGCGCGCACACACACAAACGCACGCACAAGTAAGGAAGGCTTCAGTAAGGCAGAAGTATATCCATTCACATATTGTTTTTTTATAATCAAATGCTCGCGCCGGCGTGTGTGTGTGTGTGTGCATGTGTGTGTGTGTGTGTGTGTGTGTGTGTGTGTGTGTGTGTGTGTGTGCGTGCGTATGTGTGTGAATATGTTTGTGTGTATGTCAATGTGTGTGTGAATGTGTATGTGAATGTGGGTGTATGTGCATGTGCATACGTGTAAGTGTGTTTGTGTGTGTGCGCGCGCGCGCGCACGTGTATTTACTTGCATGCATGTATATCCAATGATGTTGGTAGTCGCACACGCGTGCGTGCGCGAGCGCGCACCTGCTAGTGTGTATTTGTGGTTCGTGCAGCAAAGGGCATTCATTTGTGAAGGCGACCGACAAACCTTCGAACTAATAATTATAGCAGCGATAATGACTATAGTATAGATGTAATTTCCGTCTTAGTTATGTGTGTTACAATTGTGTCTCTTGCTGGATGCTGTTTTGTTGATGCAAGCAATATGGAATTAAATCTCACTGACTTTATTCGTATGTGACAGATTCGTGTGATTGGCTTTTGGAATTTCTCACACCATTCCCTCAAATGATTTTTTGTGTGGCGATGAGAAATGTCCGACTAAATCAAGACGCACATATCCTAGGAAACTCGATAGGATCACGATGAATATAAATATACTCACTCATCTTTTCATTTAAGGCTCTGTCGATTTCATTAGAAACCTTTAATAAACGCATTTAAGAAAACGAGAAACTGTTCAATTTCATCAAAGGGACTTTTTTATTTAAAGAAAGCGATTAGTGAATGGAAATTTACTGATGAAAGCCAGGCAAACATTGATACTCCATTTGACTCCAGCAGTTTTGTTTTTAACAATTATTTTTTTTCTCGCGAGAAAATAGAAACGCAAGTGAATTCGAAATCGGAGAAAAAAATGTACTGGTAGTATGTCTTTGCTTGTAACTAATTTCTTCACAATGTAGAGAAATTTTTTTAATTCTAAAGGAAATTGCAAAAACAGTTGAAATTCTAAAAATCTTCAATTTATTAGTTTTTAAAAGTACTTAATGTAACATTTCATACAAAATATTCAAGTAAAATATTAACGTTTTGCTATCCACATTTCCGAGAATGTGGACTTACAGTCAATGTTGTCACGTCTCTCAGCACTTGACCTGTAGAATTCAGGAAAATAATACGGGAAAACTGCCACTGAGGAAATTCGATTTTCTATTCAAACTAGTCAGCCCTTCAGAAACGTTTACTTTATGCGAAGCTGAGTTGAGGGCGTACATATCAGAGATTGTCAATAGAGACAGAGTTACCGAGCGTGGCTACTAACTACCTTGCATGACAGAATAGAGGCTGCGGTATAGCATGTATGGAAACCTTGATTATGTTTAACTTGCAGGTGTTCTGCAGTTTTTAATACTTCAGCGTCTGTATTGTCGCTCTTGTTTGCCAATGTTTGTGTGTACACACTCACATGCACACACATAAACAAGCACACGCACGCACACACACACACACACACACACACACACATGCACGCATACACACACACAAGCACGCGCGCACACACACACAAGCGCGCGCGCACACACACAGACACACACACACCAAACAGACTTCATAGGTACGGTAAATCTAACGACCAATGGTTTTCTTAAGACGCCATGCAATACTGGTAAGAACAGAACGAAAGCGAATTTATCTACATCTGACACGCGACAATCTACACCTAGATATACACATTGGCAACGCAGAAGCAGACTGAGGAATGCAAAAAAAACAAAACATGGAAGATGAACACAGTCAGAAAATGTCCGAGTGATGTGAACATAAACTACACGAATGTCATGTAAATTGTATACGCGCGCGGAACATTGTCAGGTGTGAACACAGACAACACCTTACACAAGCGAAGAATGCTGCTCTGTAGAGTGTGCAAACAGAAAATGACCACGAGGAGAGCAATAGACAACTTAGCCCACGACGTGAACGCAGGGGTCTATGAAACAACCACACATTTCAGTGGAAAACACGTATTAGTTCATGTTATTGCTTTCCAAATATAATCCAACTAGACCTTAACATTTTCCCAATTTGCGATTATAAAATGTCTCTTCATTACGAATAAACTATCACAGCATT
>JAWQFJ010025143.1:10000-13198 GCA_034096865.1 Theodoxus fluviatilis
GCTTCGTGCGCGCTGTACGGGAGTCGCTTCGCTGAAGTGTTCGCCACCGGTTCTCAGTTATGTCCCGCCTTTTTATGCCCTGCCTTGCTCACTGCGCCTTTCATCTCCACTTTGCAGGACACAGGAGAGCCACCAGGGCGCCATCACAAAGGAAGATCTGCAGCAAGTGCAGAGTCGTCCTGTTCTGGAGACCTCGTGAAAGAGCCCCTGTCTTTTACATAGCCCTGAAGCCGACATAAAGCCAGGTTTACGGGTGCCAAAGTCTGGTCTTTACGACGACCCTGTAGCGCTTGACTGACTTGTAGTGGCATCTACTGAAGCAAATCATTGACTTCATCAGGCGCGTCGTCAGGGGAGATAGGGGTGCAATCTTAACCCAAAGAACAGCAGCATTGTCCGATCTGTGTGCACCCATTGTTCTGTGGACATCTGTCCTTCCTCGCGTTTGTACACCGGGGAGACAAACTTTTAATCTATAAGTGCCTGAGAACATTTGTAATGGTTTCAATCGCCTCGCATGTAGCTTCTTTAAGACGGACATTTGGGAAGAGGCTATATCTCGCTTGTAAATCAAGAGTTTATCCTGATATCCCGAGAAACGGTCTAGACGTGATCTTGTGTCGTGGTAGAGGCTGCCTTTCAGTGGGAATGTTTCATGCGGAAGCACACTTTTGAAGCAAACAACTATACAGAGCAAGCTCAAGCAAGAAGCTGAGCACACGAAAAAAGCAACAGTAGCAGCAGAAACATTTGCTCAAACTCCCAGATTATGTATGTTAAATTTCTTAACAGAAAAAAACTGACAGTGCGGAAACTTTGAACCAACTTCATTTGACATTTGACAGATTTGTGAACAGTATAAGTACGTATTCAAAAGATCGCCTAAAATAGACATGTGCATAATTATATCTCTGAGATAAAATAATGAAATTGGTTTATGTCCTCATATTCGAACATACGTAATTTCCTGCAGTCAACAGATAAATGAAAAGAAACTGTTCTTACCAAATCCAACATGAGTCGCGGTTGCAGCGTAGCAAGTGCAGACATGACAAAACACTAGCTACTCGTAACGCTCATTGTTACTGTTATACCTAGGCTCAGTGCACGGGTCTATGTGAAAAGGGAAAATAAAGGTTCACGCAGATAACACGGAAACATCAACTATTGAAACTCGAGCGCTCACGCGCGTGTTTAGTTTGGATTTATGGATGTAAGCGCTAAAGTCTTTCAAGTGCTACATTTCACATGAAAGAAAAACAGGTGGCAAGCGTGTACCAACTGGAAATACAAATGTGCCGAAATTTGTTAGATTTTTTGTTTCCTGTTCATGGATTTTAAAAATGCAATACCATTAGTTCATAGGGGTAAATTCCTACAGCTCGAAACTGGCCTGTTTTTGATTCATCATCATCATCATCATCATCATCATCATCATCATCATCATCATCATCGTCGTCGTCGTCATCGTCATCGTCGTCATCGTCATCATCATCATCATCATCATCATCATCATCATCATCATCATCATCATCATCATCATCATCATCATCATCATAATCATCATCATCATCATCATCATCATCATCATCATCAGCATCATCATCATAATCATCATCATCATCGTTGTCGTCGTCATAGTCGTCGTTGTTGTCATCAGCAGCAATGACAACTCTCTCTCTCTCTCTCTCTCTCTCTCTCTCTCTCTCTCTTTCTCTATCTATCTATCTATGTATCTATCTATCTATGTATCTATGTATCTATCTATCTATCTATCTATCTATCTATCTATCTATCTATCTATCTATCTATCTATCTATCTATCTATCTATCTATCTATCTATCTATCTATCTATCTATCTATCTATCTATCTATCTATCTATCTATCTATCTATCTATCTATCTATCTATCTATCTATCTATCTATCTATCTATCTATCTATCTATCTATCTATCTATCTATCTATCTATCTATCTATCTATCTATCTATCTATCTATCTATCTATCTATCTATCTATCTATCTATCTATCTATCTATCTATCTATCTATCTATCTATCTATCTATCTATCTATCTATCTATCTATCTATCTATCTATCTATCTATCTATCTATCTATCTATCTATCTATCTATCTATCTATCTATCTATCTATCTATCTATCTATCTATCTATCTATCTATCTATCTATCTATCTATCTATCTATCTATCTATCTATCTATCTATCTATCTATCTATCTATCTATCTATCTATCTATCTATCTATCTATCTATCTATCTATCTATCTATCTATCTATCTATCTATCTATCTATCTATCTATCTATCTATCTATCTATCTATCTATCTATCTATCTATCTATCTATCTATCTATCTATCTATCTATCTATCTATCTATCTATCTATATCTATCTATCTATCTATCTATATCTATCTATCTATCTATCTATCTATCTATCTATCTATCTATCTATCTATCTATCTATCTATCTATCTATCTATCTATCTATCTATCTATCTATCTATCTATCTATCTATCTATCTATCTATCTATCTATCTATCTATCTATCTATCTATCTATCTATCTATCTATCTATCTATCTATCTATATCTATCTATCTATCTATCTATCTATCTATCTATCTATCTATCTATCTATCTATCTATCTATCTATCTATCTATCTATCTATCTATCTATCTATCTATCTATCTATCTATCTATCTATCTATCTATCTATCTATCTATCTATCTATCTATCTATCTATCTATCTATCTATCTATCTATCTATCTATCTATCTATCTATCTATCTATCTATCTATCTATCTATCTATCTATCTATCTATCTATCTATCTATCTATCTATCTATCTATCTATCTATCTATCTATCTATCTATCTATCTATCTATCTATCTATCTATCTATCTATCTATCTATCTATCTATCTATCTATCTATCTATCTATCTATCTATCTATCTATCTATCTATCTATCTATCTATCTATCTATCTATCTATCTATCTATCTATCTATCTATCTATCTATCTATCTATCTAGCTAGCTAGCTATCTATATATCTAGCTAGCTATCTAGCTAGCTAGCTATCATCTATCTATTTATTTCTCTCTCTCTCTCTCCTCTCTTCATAGGCAGTATTGTTTTGAAGAACGGGTACAGTACATACATTTAGAAA
>JAWQFJ010025144.1:2500-15000 GCA_034096865.1 Theodoxus fluviatilis
CAGAGAGAGAGACAGAGACAGAGACAGAGACAGAGAGAGACACACAGAGAGAGACACAGAGAGAGACAGAGACAGAGAGAGACACACAGAGAGAGACACAGAGAGAGACAGAGACAGAGAGAGAGAGAGAGAGAGAGAGAGAGAGAGAGAGAAAACGTTTCTGTGTTTACACTTTAAGTACAAATATGTCCATATGCGTATGTGTATTCGTGCATGTGTTTGAATGTTCACATGTTTAGCTCAAAGAGGTGAAGTTCCGTGGTTGGACGCAAATGTTTACACATGTTTAGGTGTGTGTGCTTGTGATTGTGAGTGTGTGTGAGCGTGCGTACGTGCATGCATGCGTGCGATACGTGCGTGCTTGTGTTTATATGTGTATGTATGTGTGTGTGATTATTGCATGATCTTGTGTGCTTACTTGTGTGTGCTTTCGTCAGTGTGCGAGTGCGGGCGTGCATGATTGCATGCATGCGTGTTTTCTCTCGCACGAATGCTTGCCTGCATTTCATGACGCTTCCTGGGCAATTTGGTTTGTATAGCGACATTTCCAAAATGTTGGTCTTAGAGCACTTTGTCTATTGGGCCATTTGATCGCTCTATTACTGGCATCTGACAGTGACAGACAGTTGCGACGCACATAGTTATATATCGACACCAACATTATATTCTGGGAAGCATCCCAACCCGACGCTAGCTCAAGTTCGCATGCATGGATTAATTGCGCTTAAGTCTGCCATCTCTCTGTAGAGGTACAAGGTTTTACGCCTGGGTGGGGAGAGGCGATGCGAGTTGAGCACCTTGCCCGATAATGAAACTCCAGGTTCTGCAGAGCTTCGAACGCTAGCCCCAATGTACAGCTAGCGAGCGCTCTATAACCACTGGGTTGGAGCCCCGAGAAGACTGCAGAAACGACTGTGGCAGTGTCGTCATAGTTATTTGATAGCTTGGACGGTGGGGAACGCAGTGACCTCCACGTCACCTCCTTGCATCGCCAGTAGCGGGAGGGGAGTGAGGTGTTTGCAAAGCTGCACTTTCAGGAACGGGGATGGAGACGGGGAAAGGGAGTATATCACAGTGCTTAGTCTGCTCCTGCCTGTTCGACACAACCGATGTTCTGACAACGACGCAATGAAGTTCCGATGCATCTTATCTGACTTATCGTTTACGCGTTGAGTGTAGATTAAAGTGGATGGGGCAGAATTTGGATACTTGACAAAATGGCCGCCTGCCTGAACCAACTCCACTCACAGATGAAAAAGTTGTCAGCATTCATTGTAGTCGGTTTGTTCATCCCTTATAAGGAACACAGCGTTAATGAATTTAGTAGAGACACAGGAAACTAATTAATTTGGTTCGCACGTCGTTTCTAAGGTGGGCCTAGTTTTAAAATTTACAAAATTCGAATCTATGAATGTCAAATGTCATCATTGGGTAGATAGGTACACACACTCAAGGAGGCAAGATGCTGAGAGGGAGTGGTCGATAATTACATAAAGCATGATGAGCACGCGAAGAAGCAGGTCATGGACATCGCAGCGGTGGAGCAGTGTTGTCTGGGCTCTTGCTGGTCCTACAGCTAACGCGAGCCAAAACATCAGTTACGCCAAATGCCTGCCAAGACAGGAGGAACTGAAGCACTGAGGCCTGACACGAGCAGTCAAAGTTTGGAATGGAGAGGCTCACAAGAAGGAGATGAACGACCCAACTTTGTGTGCAGTGGAGGGAGTTGGAGTGAGAGTCAAACACAATTTTGTGTCTGCATGATGCGTCCACAGTCGATGCAATTTAAGAAATGCTAGACATCTGTTCAGTCCCATTCAAACGTGACCAATCCCTCGCTGGTGTTGTTTGTATACTCGATGAAAATCCTAACAGAGGAAGACGTTGTATTAAAGTCTGAGATTGTTTTTTTTTGCAGAAGAGTACAGATGAAACATTTCATTAGAATCAGCTCTTAGTGGTTCTCACAGCACAGGCGTTGCATCAGAGAGGCACAAGTGAGAACAGGTGGCCAAGGTGCCCTACATCCTGTGCTTCGTAAGGGTCACTGTGTTCGCAGTGGACAACTTGGGAGGTCGAGACAGTAAATTGGACACGAAAGAGAAAGAGGAGGGGAAGGCACAGAGAGAAAGCAAAAAAGGAACACAGCAGAACTCTCGCACATATTCACACGTGACCGGGGGTCGCTGTTGTTCCTGCAAAGCCAAGCACGCACAAACGCGTACACAGAAACATATGAGCGGACGGATGAACAGCAAACAGAAAGCGCGCAAATTGACACCAGCGTAGCTCATTCCCTCATCCAACTGTCGACGTATTGCTGCGCTGCGGTGTGATTTTTCATTTGTCCTCAACCAGACATCTAAAAGGTCAAGGTGTGATTTTAAAAGAGGTGATTTATGTAGCGACTACGCACCCCTGACTGAGTCTCAAACCACTTTACACTGTACCCCCTTGATCACTGGATCGCTTTATCAATCATAACATAAGTACATAACATAAGTACACAACATAAGTACACAACATAAGTACATAACATAAGTACATAACATAAGTACATAACATAAGTACACAACATAAGTACACAACATACGTACATAACATAAGTACACAACATAAGTACATAACATAAGTACATAACATAAGTACACAACATAAGTACATAACATAAGTACATAACATAAGTACACAACATAAATACATAACATAAGTACATAACATAAGTACACAACATAAGTACATAACATAAGTACATAACATAAATACATAACATAAGTACATAACATAAGTACATAACATAAGTACATAACATAAGTACATAACATAAGTACATAACATAAATACACAACATAAGTACATAACATAAGTACATAACATAAGTACATAACATAAGTACATAACATAAGTACATAACATAAGTACATAACATAAGTACACAACATAAGTACATAACATAAGTACATAACATAAGTACATAACAAAAGTACATAACATAAGTACATAACATAAGTACACAACATAAGTACATAACATAAGTACATAACATAAGTACATAACATAAGTACATAACATAAGTACATAACATAAGTACACAACATAAGTACATAACATAAGTACATAACATAAGTACATAACATAAGTACATAACATAAGTACATAACATAAGTACATAACATAAGTACATAACATAAGTACATAACATAAGTACATAACATAAGTACATTACATAAGTACACAACATAAGTACATAACATAAATACATAACATAAGTACATAACATAAATACATAACATAAGTACATAACATAAGTACATAACATAAGTACATAACATAAGTACATAACATAAGTACATAACATAAGTACACAACATAAGTACATAACATAAGTACATAATATAAGTACATAGCATAAGTACACAACATAAGTACATAACATAAGTACATAACATAAGTACATAACATAAGTACACAACATAAGTACATAACATAAGTACACAACATAAGTACATAACATAAGTACATAACATAAGTACATAACATAAGTACATAACATAAGTACATAACATAAGTACATAACATAAGTACATAACATAAATACACAACATAAGTACATAACATAAGTACATAACATAAGTACATAACATAAGTACACAACATAAGTACATAACATAAGTACACAACATAAGTACACAACATAAGAACATAACATAAGTACATAACATAAGTACATAACATAAGTACATAACATAAGTACATAACATAAGTACATAACATAAGTACATAACATAAGTACATAACATAAGTACATAACATAAGTACATAACATAAGTACATATCAGAAGTACATAACATAAGTACATAACATAAGTACATAACATAAGTACACAACATACTGTACACTATACTTCATGTCGTATCTAAACTGCACTTAATCAGATGGTGATAAACTGAAATTATAGGTGTAATTAAAGATTTGCAAAATGAAAACCGTTAGAAGCTCTTGATGAAAAGAGAGTTATTGAATGGAAGGATGCATGTGAATCTGGACAGTTATTTCCTGTCCCTAATCTCCTTCTATGAATATAGGTACCAACGGTGGTACCTCCACTCATCACCATCATAAACCCCTAACTCCAGACGGAGTCTTCGGGGCGCTATCTGACAAGCTGTGCAACGGTCTTTTCCATTTTTCCCGGTTGTGTGCCAGAGTCGGTGTCCCCGCGAATGTTTTCCAGGCCACTCCTGGATGTTTTCTGTCCATCTTTCCTCTGCCGACCTCTCTTTCTCTTTCCGTCCACAGTTCTTCGTACAACTGTGTTCGCCAGGCCACTGGGTCTTGTGACAGGGCCATACCATCTCAGTTTTGTTTTCTTCATCGTTGTGAGCAGGTCTTCGTGGGGGCTAATGTGTTGCTGGATGGTTTTGCGAACCTGTTCGTTTGTGGTGCGGTCCAAATATGAGATGCCTAAAATGTTACGATAACACTTCATCTTCAATACCTGTATCTTTTTCTATAGTTCTGCTGTGAGGGTCCACGTCTCGCACGAGTACAGGAAGATTGAGAATACCAGTGCACGCAAGAGTCTGATCTTGAACTTAGTGGTGATGTTGTCATCCCTCCATACTACTTTGGGTTTGCATAGCGCAACCATTGTGCGGCTCGTGCAAGGACCTCGTACCTCCACTGCAGCAACACAATCTCACACCCTAGTGAACACATATGTACGTACACACTTGCACACTTTCCAGAACATAAACAAGAGTCATGACAATGTCATTGCTGAGGTGTTTAAGAACTGTTTAATACGTGCTCTTATGTGTCTCATCTGTCAGAAATGAAATGGTAAGCAGAAAACACCCGTCTGTTCACTGCCGAAATAACAGATTAAAAATTAGAAGGAAACTATAGCACCATCTTACTACTCTTGATCAGGAACAATAATGTAATTAGTGCATCAGTGACTTAAGAATGTTTTCACATGACTGACGTAACATCTTTGCAAGTTGCATTTCTCATTTGATTTGGACTTGTACTTCATAGTTGCACAAAGGTTGTACGGACTGACCCGCCCCATAAATTACGAGACAACCATCTTGGCCACTTCACTCGGCCCCACTACAAGAAGGATTTCTCCTGTACACGTGATAATCAGCCTCTCTTAAGACGACACAGTAATAGAAAAGACGGTGGCTACTGACACAATGAGACGGTCCTATCAGTAGCTGTTATCTGGGATGCTCTCTGCCTCTGTCTGAATGGACTCAGGCTGTGACAGGAGCTAACAGGCGCGTGACCATCAACTGTGATTGGACAAACTGCTGGGTCACTGTCGTCCTAAGGAGCGGGTCACGATAGGACACAAGAACTCCCTGCACAGTCTCTCAGTTCTCTCTTCCCAAGACTTCACTGAAGCAGATGTTCGTTTCTGATTGAGAACTGCATGCAAAGGATACTTTCTACGTGTGTCGTCTGTGGATAGTTCTCAGCATGACAATGAGGCGAATACTTTACCTATGTTTCGTTCTCTGCATATCACAAAGCCTCGTTGCAGGTAAGAATATCGTTCATCTTGTGGTTTTGTTTCCTAGGTTCAGTTGTATTCCACATTCAATTTGCTGCGACATACTTGTTCCTGTATTATTAGGTGGAACTCGTTGTTGTTGTTGTTATGTTTTTAAAAAATTCAAAAGCGATGTATTTATTTATTTCACTTATGTGAGAACATTCAATTACTGAGCTATGATAATCATACAATATTAAAAATGTTGAGAGAGAAAAAAGGCATGTCAGAGTTGTGTGTGTGTGTGTGCGTGTGTGTGCGCGCGCGCGTGCATGCGTGCGTGCTTACGCACGCGCGCATATGTGTGTGTGTATGAGTGAAGAACTGGTTTTACAATACGACTTGATGTTAAAATAAGACCATGAATATTTCATTAATGTGCAGGTGTTCTATTGTGCAGGTTTCATACATGGTAAATTCTGTTGTTCAAAACAGCAGGCGCACTCTCTCTCTCTCTCTCTCTCTCTCTCTCTCTCTCTCTCTCTCTCTCTCTCTCTCTCTCTCTCTCACACACACACACACACACACACACACACACACACACACACACACACACACACACATATATATATATATATATATATATATATATATACAATCACAAGCACATACGCACACACAAGCTTGCACGCTCATATGTACACACGCACGCACGCACACAATGCGCTTGCATAGAGAGACTGAAAGGAGATGTGATTGTATAGATTTTCATTACAAATCTGTTCCTGCAATTCAGTAGTTGTAGTAGATGTAGATGTAGTCGTCGTAGTAGTGGTAGTGGTAATAGTGACAGTAGTAGTAGCAGTAGCAGTAGTAGTAGTAGTAGTAGTAGTAGTAGTAGCAGTAGTAGTAGCAGAAGAAGCAAAGACAATAGTAGTATTAGTAGCAGCAGAAGCAGCAGCAGCAGCAAGGGTAACCACAGAAGTAATACTCACAATGGTATTAATACTATTGGTAATGGCAGCAGAAGCAGCGGTAGCAACAGAAGTAGTGCTACTAAAAATATAGATTCGAGTGGTTGTGGAAGCAGTAGCAGCAGTATAGCAAAAGAAGTGGTGCCACTGCTAGTATCAATACCAGTGGTAGTAGCAGCAGCAGTAGCAGCAGAAGTTGCAGCAGAAGTAGCAGCAGAAGTTGCAGCAGCAGTAGCAACAAAAGTGGTGCCACTGCTAGTAGCAATACTTGTGGTAGTGGCAGCAGCAGAGGTAGCAGCAGCAGTGGAAGTGTCGCTCAGTCCACATCGACGTAGGGCGTGCAGCTGCAATGTGGTCGCAGTTCGTCCGTGTCTGTGAGGCTCAATCCCTCTAGAACTGCAATACGTCCGTGTCTGTGAGGCTCAATCCCTCTAGAACTGCAATACGATCTGAACCTCTGACAGTGCAATCGCACCTTTGGTTATATTATATAACCTCATTTTTTTGCAACTTTTGCCTTGCTTTGCGAAGACTCTGTTGTACATAGTCATTTACCCAGTGCCAGTGAAATATAACTTTAGTTTCTATATATTCGATAAATAAAGTATATGCTATGCTATGTTATATTATGTTATGTTATGTTATGTTATGTTATGTTATGTTATGTTATGTTATGTTATGTTATGTTATGTTATGTTATGTTATGTTATGTTATGTTATGTTATGTATATGTTATGTTATGTTATGTTATGTTATGTTATGTTATGTTATGTTATGTTATGTTATGTTATGTTATGTTATGTTATGTTATGTTATGTTATGTTATGTTATGTTATGTTATGTTATGTTATGTTATGTTATGTTATGTTATGTTATGTTATGTTATGTTATGTTAACGTTAACATAATAACGTTACGTTACGTTACGTTATGTTATGTTATGCTATGTTGTGTTGTGTTGTGTTGTGTTGTGTTGTGTTGTGTTGTGTTGTGTTGTGTTGTGTTGTGTTGTGTTGTGTTGTGTTGTGTTGTGTTGTGCTGTGCTGTGCTGTGCTGTGCTGTGTTGTGTTGTGTTGTGTTGTGCTGTGCTGTGTTGTGTTGTATTGTATTGTGTTGTGCTGTGCTGTGTTGTGTTGTGTTGTGTTGTGTTGTGTTGTGTTGCGTTGCGTTGCGTTGCGTTGCGTTGCGTTGCATTGCGTTACGTTCGTTACGTTCGTTACGTTGCGTTGCGTTGCGTTGCGTTACGTTACGTTGTGTTGTGTTGTGTTGTGTTGTGTTATGTTATGTTCAATTGTTGTTTGTGTCACATCAGGGAAGGGCAATGTAGGGTCGATGTAAAACATTTCATATTGAATTCATGTACTGTATTGATACATGTAAGTTCCATATAATTAAAATAGTCTGCAAGCAATTAAAAAAATACTATTCTTCAGATACGCAATATTCGAAAAGTCTCCCCATAGTCATCCTGGAGGCATAAGAATATTTCGCTTGTAATTTATTCTGCTAATGTGAAGGTTTAAACAAGTAGATGCTGCTGCACTGCATGTTACATGCATATTCTTCAAAGTGAACGTGTGCGTGGAGCGGCCGTTGTGAATTCAAATGTGCGTTTGCATATCCGTATCCCCTCATGGTGAAACGTAATAAAATGCTCAAAGCATGATAATGTTCAAACAGACGAGCAGGCATACTCACGTACACGCATGCACAGAGACATTCGTAACCGCGACAGATGCACACACATCGACACGCATGCGCACCTACATGCAGGTTTGTGCATACTGTCATGAACATGCGTTCACACGTACACGTATATGTACATTTACATATACAAACACGCGCGCACCCACAGACACATGCAAAGAAACACCCTCTAACACAATTAAACATGGGCGAGTGCAAGCACTTTGTATGCCCTCGAACTCATGTAAACGAATACTTATGTTTATTTTAAACATTAAAATCCTGCAGTGAGGAAAAGTGCGGGGAGGGGTGTGGGGCTGGTATTTACAATAACACATGCTTGTACTTGATTGCCGAGAGAGAGTCGTGTCGCTTTAAGGACTAGAAGCAAGTTTTATCTACGGGACCTCTGATCCTTTGCTCTAGCCCAGGTAGGTTGAAGTAAAGAGTTATCTCTCGGTCGTAGACAGCGACAGTACCGGCTGAGAGCCACTGATAAAGCTTGTCCCATTTTGTTATCGATCTCCAATCCCTACTGACGTCGTGGTGCTCCATCTTCGCCCCTAAATATCTACTGCAGTGGCGTGGGTCACGCGCCAGAAAATGAAGTCAAGGAGGGAGGATGAGCGCTTCTAGATAAATGTCATTTGGCCCGAGCAGCTATGATGTACCATGCAAAAGATTGTAAGCATGGTTGTACATAACGATTTCTTCCCCATATCTGGGTCTAAAATCTCTTTACACTTTACCCCCTGATCACTGGGCCGCCTCAGTTATCCTTCATTGGCGTCTGACGACAAAAAGAGTTACATACGCACACGATCAGGTACCAGCACCAGTTCCACCCTTGGAGAGTCTTTCAACCCAATGCTGACTCAGAGCAGCATATAAGGATTAATCGCACCACAATATATCGCCAGTTATTTCACAGGTACCCGGTTGTAATCCTGGGTGGGGAGAAGCAGTTTGAGTTAAGAACCTTGTTTAAGAATGCAACCCTTGGGGCCGCGCAGCTTCGAACGTTGCAATCACTCCCCGCAAGCGTTTGCAGATCAACTGTGCTAACCACTCAACCATTGAGCCCCACTGCGTGCTCTAGAGTTCAAGTGATGTGGTCATGAGGCTCGCCCTGCCACCTACTGGCCGCTGTTGCACAGATCCCAGCTCCGTTGCCATGCGTCGGCATTCATCACGTTTTCACATATTCAAAATGAAATAGGGTACATGCAAGTAGTACACACAACCCCCCACCCACCCCCACCCCCCCACCCCACCCCCCAGCAGGAGCACTGGTAGGCGAAAGAGGAGGTAGAAGGGGAGGAAAAGAAGGGGTAGAGGAAGAAGAAAGAGGGAAATAGTAGAAGTAGCTACAGTGGTACTCGTCGTTTTTGTTGCAGCAGCAGCATTAGTGCTAGTAGGAATCCTACTAGAGGGTGTAGAAGCAGTAGTAGCAGCAGCAACTGGAGGGCTGATTTACTCATGTGCACACGCGTGCGCGCTCGAGCTCGCTCACTAGCTCGCTTGCTCATTCACTCTCTCGCTCCCTCACTCCTTCACCACGCACTCACGATCTTACACAAAAGCGCGCGCGCACGTTGTGTTCAACACACGGCGGAAGCCACAGAGCCACTCCATCCCCCCTTATCAGCTGCGATCCCTTGCTGCAGGGCTTTGGGGACCTCCTCACGTTGCTCAGCCAGGGGGGCCCAGTGTAACCAATAATGCTACTGATATCGGAATATAATCAAATTAGATAAGACCGTAAACTCCATGATCAAAGAGATGACTCCTCTATTGAAATGCAATTGTTTGGACGTTCGAATAATGACCGGACGTAGATTTTGCAATCTACCTATTTCTGTTTAGTGTATACATATAAAGCGTCCAGCCTTATGCAACGTGTGAGGTTCTGTAAACCAGGTTCGGTGACAAATTAGAGAACTTAAACTAGTAAAGGTATACATTTCTCCACACTTGTCTCGCTTCAAATTCTTCTACAGTATGGGGCCACTTCGTCTCAAGCAATGCCAGTGCTTTAGGGATAATCCAGCCACACCACTTGGTCTTGAAGGAAACTCTACAGGTTACATTGCTCTAGAATTGTAAGGCTCTTTAGAATAAACTTAACTACATCTCAAGACAAAAAGTCCAATGAAACCGTACGGAAATAATGATTACGTTACTAATGCATAATGTTACATTATTACATTTCTATTTCCTGTTTTTGTTCTTTCGTATTTTTGTAATGTGGTGATGTTGCAATTAGGTGAGTTGTTTTTATTTATTTAGGGGAATTGTTGTTGTTGTTGCTTCTGCTGCTGCTTCTGCAGCTGTTGTTGCTGTTATTGTTGTTATTAATGGGGTGATGATGATAATGATGATGGTGGTGGTGGTGGCGGTGGCGGTGGTGGTGGTGATAGTTGTTCCTGTCACGAATAGCTGTTATGTCACAGCGCATTACACATGTAATTCTCCTCCCATATTCCTCAAACTGTACAGGCTTAAAGCTGAATCCTCGGGCACGGTGCTACCACCCAAGGCTTTTCCCACCATGGAGTGGGATCGGGTGCACGTGAGGGCAGTGACGGCACATCGTGGTGCGATTAACTCGACGCGAATACTCCTCAGGGAGTGGATATAGTGTTGGTATGGTACCTAACTGTGCGTTGTAGCTGTCTGTCTAAGCCTATCGTCAATTGCCAGCAAGAGACTGACCAAATAACCCAACAATCAGATGGTACAGAGTAAATCAGTGTGACCCACACGCATGGGTGATAAATCGCTCTAGAAAATCAGTACTTCCCATAAATTGGTATTGGTGAAGCATCTGGTTGCTAGAAATGAACTCGGCAGATGATACCAATTAAAACCCTTTCCAGCCATGGTCAAATACTGAGATTACTATTGTATGAGTGGATCTATGCATGACATATTGTAAGACACAAATCATTTTCCAGCCTCATCTTGGACAACAACCATTCGATAATTGCTCAGAATCTGATGTCGCAAGAGTGCTAATGACACTAGCTGCCGGAGCAGGTCGCACTCGCTACTCTTTCCCGTGCACGGTTATGAATATAACATGCATAAGACCATGACTATCTCAAACTCATGCAGCACTCGACCTTGGTGACACGTGCAAGGTCGTACAGAACTCCCACATCTCGATCACTTTGACTGTTGCCATGTTGGAGATAACTGGCTCCATGCTCGCACTTGCACACGCTTGTGCTTGTCGGAGTGTCCATCGATAGCAGTTCCTCCATTGTGTGTTTTTGCATTGTCCACTATGCACAGTCCGTGGCCCCATATCGGCGGAACACCTTCGTCCGTTTGTGCCTGGGGCTTATCTCTGCTCCGGTGTGAAAGATAAACGTCACCTTGCGTTCCCCTGTGTCAATCCTATCCTGTCCCTTTGTTTTTCTCGGGTTGCTCTCACCGAATTTCAAAAATGGGATGGTTCCTTCAGGTTCGATCATGAACGGAGTAAATAGTGAGTGCGAATAGAGAGAGTTTTTCTCGTATTGTCTTCAAACGATCCACAATGAGCACTTGGTGCCGTCCACTATGCGACGTTGTGTCGACGAAAAAAAGGTTAAATTGCCCGCATTTCATCATCATGATGAAGTGGAGTGAATGAGATATTCAGCTCATCCCCCCCCCAACCCCCCTCCCCCCAACCCCCAGCCCCTCCCCCAACCCCCCTCCCCACCCCCCCCTTCCGCCCTTTCGTCGTAATTCAAACTGAGCAATTTCATCCACTGACTTAAGGTTGAATGATTGAATGAATGAGGCAATGAATGAGGTAATGAATGAATGAGGTAATGAATGAATGAGGTAATGAATGAATGAATGAATGAGGCAATGAATGAGGTAATGAATGAATGAGGTAATGAATGAATGAATGAATGAAGTTTTACGGCCTACCAGGCTTTGAGGGCCATCTAAGGCCACTGATAAGGAAAATAAGGAGAGTTCTTTAGAGGAAGAAGCAAGTCTAGACCCGAATTTTCTAGTTATTCACCTTTTACGACTCACGTAAAGAGACTTGATGGGTCTATTCTTACGTCCAACCATAGGATGATGTTAAGGAAGAGTAGTACTAGTTATGTCAAGTATCATAAGCAGATAAACACGGTTATATTCATATTCACACATTTTCTCCCTAATCAAAACATATTGTTGGTCTCATAATGCCATCATCGCTGTCGTAATCATCGCCAGCATTGGCATTCATTGCGATATCTCTAGTGTATATACCGAGAGACACTAAGCAGTAAAGCTCGTTATACACGAAGCTTCACGCATAGTTGTCGATGTGGCTATGGACGGATCGCTTG
>JAWQFJ010025144.1:27500-35000 GCA_034096865.1 Theodoxus fluviatilis
AGTGAGTGAGTGATTGAGTGGAGTGAGTGGAGTGAGTGGAGTGAGTGGAGTGATGGAGTGTGTGGAGTGTGTGGAGTGAGGGGAGTGTGTGGAGTGTGTGGAGTGTGTGGAGTGAGTGGAGTGAGTGAATGGAGAGAGTGGAGTGAGTGAGTGGGCGATTGAATTATTGATTTGTTTTCAAATTGAGACATTCACGAATGGGGCATTGAGGGAGAAACTGGGAGAAAGAGTGAATTGGTAGATGGGTGAATAGTTAGATTTTGATAAATCTAAGAACAAGTTGATGGATTGCTAGAAGAATGGAACCAAGGGCAGACAAATGAATGGATGAATGGGTATGTAGACGGATGGATGGGTAGACGGATGGATGGGTAGATGGATAGTTGAGTGAGTAAATTGTCTGGTGGATGGGTAGTTTGACTGATGGATAAATGAATTGATAGATGATAGATAAATGGACGGATGAATGAATAGACTGAAGGATGGATGATCGTTAGATTGATCAATGAATAAATGGATGGATGAATAGTCAGGCAGATACGCGGATGGATGTATGATGAATGACTGGACGAATGGATAAATAGATAGATAGATGGATAGATGCAGGGAGGGAGAGGAGATATGATGATGGATGAATGAATGGATGGAATGGTGGATGGATAAATAAATGAATAAGTGAATAAAGTAATGAAGCAATTGTTTAAGGGAAGTCATAGGTAGATGACAAGACAGATTCATTCCTATTATTACATCGATCATCCTTCGAATATCTGAGAATGAGTTTGGACATGAATTGTACGAGTGAAGCATTCCCTGACCTCTATGAGGATAGCATGAGGCAGACAGAGCTTCTTCACAGGGTGGCGTGGCTACGTGGCAGTGGGTGGAGGGCAACCAGGCGCTCAACACCTCCAACACCTACTGGAAGACCCCGCCTGGGAACACCATGTAAGGAAGTGCTCGCTCTCCTCCTTAAGCCTGTTCTTAACTGACAAATACATCTTGGCTAATAATCACCAAGTCTTGGCAAATTACTTATTGGCAAACATTCGGCAAATCTTTTGCTTCTTAATACCTTGACGAAACTAAGCCAAGATCTTGCGAATAAAGGACATTTGCAATATGGCATCGATCGGTACCATGCCCATACCGTAAGTGTGCAATGGCTTTGAAGCGACTTTTTTCCGCTATTGTGCTCAGAAGGGATCTCACGAATATATCACGCCAATAGCTATTGACATTACCTGCCGAGCCAATATCCCAAGTATCTGCAAATATTTGTCATGTCTTGGCGATAACCAATTAAGAACCGGAACACTTGACCAAATATTCAGCGAATATATCCCAAGACCCGGCAAATTTGGACCAAATACTTGGTCAGTATTTGCCAAGACTTGGCAAGCACCAGTTAAGAACCGGCTTTAGGCTGTGTGAATATAGTTATTTCTTCGAACCCACACGTCATTATGTACTTCTGTTCCCTCGATCTGTTTTCAGCTATGCCTGTGATCTGCTTCAAAACAGCACAAGCGGATTCGCCGATGAATAAATATCGATTCCTGCAACTGATTGATTCACAGCGTTAGCTTACTACTAGGAGCAAAGTCAGCCTCCGACCTAAAACGGTGAATCGAGCTGTAGGGATCGAATCGGACATAACGCTCAGCTACAGCGTGTTTGCCTACTTGAGGTGCGTTCCCCGCAGGATAATGATTCGTATTGAAAAATCTTCTTTTAAGTTCCCTGATGAGCGTTCACGGTGTACGTTCGCGTGGCCAGGTTCATGAATTCAGGTGGGAGATAAACTTTAAGCTTTCCACTTCTCGCTGTGAGCGATCATCTCTGAACTTATCAGATTGCAAGTCGATACGAATCGCAATTCCCTGAAGAACGCCCCTCATATGGTAGAGTCGGGATTTCGGTTGCAGAGCTTCAGGAACGGCGTAGGAAACGAACATCAAGGGAAAGAAAATAGTTCCTCCGTTTCATCCATAGAACCTCCCAGTACATCCTTGTGCGAGGAGATGCAGTTCCTATGACTTGCTGTTATAGAAATGATAAAAGACGGGTTTCCACATCTTCACTTTAGTCTGGCATCGCTGCCGAGAGATGACTGTTGCATAGTAACGCTTTTAATCTTGTTCTTTTTGCTCTTTTGTCATCCACTGTTTGTCTTACGTGTTACCGTCAGGCAGAATGCTCCGATTGTTTGAACTTTGACAGAAAAATATTTACCTAGGACCCATACATTTACGTATTCGGTAATAGAGATAACTTGTTAATATTTCTTACACGAGTGATTCCAGTTGTATCCGTTTTGACAGGTGGAAGTGGCAGAAGATACCTTTCCCCGTCAAAGAAATTTATGACAAGAAAAGAAATTATGGTCCGAAGTTCTATAGATTCTATATCTCAAGCCACGGGAAATTTATACCTATTGCACTGGAGATCTTTTCATGTGTCATCAATACTGTGGCGCTGCCAGCATGTTATCTGCGTTGTTTCATCGTCCGTAGTTGTTCTTGCTCACTT
Organism: Theodoxus fluviatilis; assembly: GCA_034096865.1. Lineage (NCBI taxonomy): Eukaryota > Metazoa > Mollusca > Gastropoda > Cycloneritida > Neritidae > Theodoxus > Theodoxus fluviatilis. The sequence continues at coordinate 30,033 of JAWQFJ010025144.1, forward strand.
CATTATCAGACGTTGGCTTTTGTTCCAAGGTCATGTTTGTCGCACAACTCTGGCATATTTGCCGCACACATTACCTTCACTAATTCCCAATTAACAGATAACGCGAATGGTACATATCACTGCATGGTTATTGGCACTGAACAGTCTGTATTGTTGTCGTAGTTTATCCTAAAAATGCAGTGTCACGTTTTCCATCGTCATCATACAGTTTAATCAATGTGAGACTCGGACACTGTTAACGTTAGATGACTGTTTTCCGTTTCAATGTCCTTCAGTTAATGTTGCACCGTGCATTTTTGTTACATTCCTTTCGAAAACATCGTGCTCCTTTTAGGTGCTGACATTGTTCAGAACTGAAAGAGCTGTATTGTACGTTGTTGTGGGGTTTTTTCGTACCTTATTTCATTCCAATCCTTAATTGAATAATATTTTAAGCATACGATATTACCAGTGCGGTCCACTTGATCTATTCTGAAATTTTCTCGCATGTCAATGTTTAATGACATGAACGAAAGGTACAAGATTCCTCTACACAGGCACTGCATTTAGCGTGCGTTGTAAATCCTTTGTATTGGCTGTTTGGTTCGCCATGAAGGGTATCTCTAGAGAAACGTCACAGCCATTAATCTCTGTCATCTCAATGTTCCAAACAGAGGAGCACGAACTTAGGTACACAGCCTCAGAAACTCGATGCAATAGGCTGACATGAGTCAGTGTTCAATACAACACTGTATTGAAAAAATTGGCAAAATCAGAATGGATCTTCGTTAATAATTTGGTCTTTTTCCCAATACGCGGCTTGAATATGTGAAGGACTCGGAAAACTAAGTTTAAGCATTCATTGTGCTGTTTGCAACACTGCAGCGATTGAGTTGTCTCACACAGATGGTTTGTAATAGTCGTCAAAGCACTCACTTTTCCAAGAAATGATTTCGGTAAATGCGATAGTAAAAGTATTTCGACTAACGCAATGTATTTTTCCGCCAGATTTGACTTGCATTGCCTTACCTTCACGCTTACACACTTACACACACAAACACACACACACACACACATACACACACACACACACACACACACACACACACACACGCACGCACGCAGACACACACACACACACACACACACACACACATATATATACACACACACTTTCTTTTGTTGTTGTTGCTTTGTTCTGGCTTGGTTTGCTTTGCTGTGCTTCCAATTTTTTTTACATTGCCTGGGTTTGCCTTGCTTTACCCGACTTTGACCATGTCTTGCTTATAAACTTTGTCTTGTCTTGGCTCGACTGTCACACAACGTTCCACCTTTACGTGTTTTTATGTATTTCCTCGCCTACTCTTCTTTTGCCCTGCCCTACTGTGCCCTGCTTTCCCATGATCAGTCTGTCTCGCCTAACTTGACTTGCTTTCAAACCAAGCTGATGAGGATATATGACCTTCGTCCGAAAGCTGTGAAGTGAGACATAAAGCTGCTCATGTCATCAAGAGACAAAGCTTTGAACTGACTGCGCGATTTTCCTTGCTTAGCCTTCTCAGCAGTTTTACATCCCCTGAGAGTGATGCAGGGCGTTGCTGTACTTGCAGTGCCAATGCACATGACACCTGTGTCTACCTGGACTACAGCGGGCGCCGCCTTTTCTCCTGGGTACCGTCTTCGTGTGGCGTCGCGAGAAACTTCGTCTGCACCAGGGCTGAAGGTATTAGAACGCTCACCGAGAAGTAAACAAAATGGGAAAACACACTTTAGGGGAGACAACGAAAACTAACAGAAGAATTATGTAATATACGACCGGAGGCACCCAAAGCCCCCTTTATCAGATGGACCCCCTGGCTGCTGGGCTTTCGGGGCCTGCTCCGATTCCTCAGACAAGGTCAACCCCAAGTAGTAAAAAGGGCCACCGGCGGCCATTGGGACATGGTTAGATCATTCAGATCCAACGTGCTTCTAAACCAGCCTGAATGATCGCGCCCATCCCAAGCGCCACAACAAACTGGTAACCAAACCTCGTATGCAATCCCACTCCACTACACTCAGCTACCAATCAAACAGAAACATCAACACCTCGCTCTCACTCGCAATTTCTTCTGGTATAAGGTTCTTATTTGTAAGCGTTGAACCTTGCAAAAATAGCATTTGTTTAGCACAGTTCTCGGTACAAAACCAAACTCTGCGGGTGATAAACTGGAAACATTTTACGTTCTCCAGCAAACCCGTACTCCAGCTTTTTTGTCTAACGCCTCTGTGTGTGTGTGTGTGTGTGTGTGTGTGCGTGTGTGCGTGCGTGCGTGCGTGCGTGTGTGTGTGTATCCTTTTCAATGTTTACTTTAGCATCCTCGCGTGCATACGAACGCTCGTATGATTCTTAAGACAGGGCCGATTTACCCTGCCGGAGAAAGGCTGAAAAGGATCTGAGACCTCAGACTTAGTAGTATTTTCGACCCTCCTCTTTCGTTCTGTAGGTCTATATTAGAATCCGTATAGATTTTTTTAAGAACCGCACTTTCCTTAACTAAAACGTAGTGTGTTGGCATGACACTTTCAACAGCAAGTTAACCAGATTACCGCCACGCATACCTTGTTATAATGCAATTATTTACGACGACCCATTTACTTATATTTCTCTACTGTACTTTACTTGCATGTTGAAGAAACATTGTGACAAAGTCTACTTACGCGACAACGTGCCAGTTAACTATCAATGGTTAAGTTGGTAGGGAATCAAAAACTGGATCACAGTATAAGTCTTGTCACAGACGCAAGGACTGTCATCAGAGCCTGACCATTCCTCTTTCCGCCTTGCAGGAGTCTGCCCCCCTGGCTGGCTGCAGCACCAGACGCGGTGTTTCCAGTTCAATCCTAGGTTCAGCCTGCCATGGGCAGCAGCCAGAATCTACTGCTCTAGCCAAGGGGGAAAACTCGCCCAGCTCAGCGCGTGAGTTATTTCCCTTGTCACCCGACCTCCGTGCTCGTACGCCCTGCTGATTAAAATAAAAATATGTGTAAGAATGAAACGGGGGGGGGGGGGGGGGGGGGGGGGGGGGGGGAGTAGATTCGGAGTTTGGACCTCTTGTGATCGCAACTGGCCATGGTCTTTTACCTGAAAACCGCCTCCACTCACGTCCAGCTCAGGGTGACGTCACAGTCACAAGGTTGACTATGACCCTGAAATGTCACTTGATTTTTTTAATCGTCAAACCTTCTTTGCATCTTGACCTTGTTGGAAATATAAAACACAGAAAATGCCCATGCATCAAGAAAAAACCTACTGTGTAGAAGGCTGGTTTGTTAAAGTCTCTAGAGCTTGAAAGTTAAGGTTCTAAATTACTATACTGTCTAAAATGTTAACACAGACCTTGTTCACTTATTTGCCTTTGCATCATTTTTGGATGAAGATTCGTTGTTTCGCATATGAACTTCCTAATGGGGTGCATGACGAATGGTTGTGTCGTTTCGTACCGTGTCGTGACGTGTCACGTCGAGTCATGCTGTATATTCTCTCTCTCTCTCTCTCTCTCTCTCTCTCTCTCTCTCTCTATCTCTATCTCTCTCTCTCTCTCTCTCTGTGTGTGTGTGTGTGTGTGTGTGTGTGTGTTTTATGCACATGCATACGCATTTGCAAGAGTAATATATGCACCCAAGCACATGCATGCATTCATGTTTGCTAGCAGAGCGGTCATACCCATGCATAACTCATTATTTTCCTGAATGCCCGTATGTTCTTTTCACTCATGCATGCGTTTAGCACACTGTTAAAATAAATTGTACGTGTGGAAAGGAAGCTACCACTGTGCCCAATACAGCGACGTCAAAGCTTGCATTGATTTATAAATCACCGTCTCAGAACAAGATTTCTTTCGCAGAAGTTGTGTTCTTGTTTTGAAAAGAGAAAACTTAATCGAAAATATGTATGGATATTTCCATTGCAGATCATCCGACCAGCAGTTTATCAACATCTACTTGGATCAACAGAAAAAAGCGGGCATCAGCAGTTTATGGATAGGACTCTCAGGTGGGTATTAGAGTTTGCAAATCTACTCAAGTGTGTCTACTTCTCGTTTCCAGACGAGAAAAGCAAAAGCAGAAAAGTTTTATCTGGCCCTAAAACCTACGTGTACAATAGCTGTGCAAAGAGAAATCACTGTCCCGTTCAAAACAAAAATAACGAATATCCATGAATATTTCGCTTAATTTTGCGATCTTTTCTCAAGCAGAGTAAACGTTAACGTGTTTTCATAGTACCGCATGATGATCAGCTGAGTACGATTCGCGTTCGAGCCAAATGTTACCTTGACCTTAGGAGAGTCAACCATCTTCTGGAGCCGGTTTTGAGAGAGTTAGCCGCGGCTAAATGACCTCAGTCATCTTTAGTCAAATACAGTCTTCCTACTGGAGAGACGTATCGTTAAAACTACAGCAGTCAAATAGCTGCTAGGGTAGACTTTAAGCGATTAGTCCCTGTCATCTCGAGATGGGGTTAATACTGAAATCATATTCCCAACTACCAACAGTCACCTCACAAAAACGTTTCGCTATTGTTCGCCATGGCGCCATGTTTGCTTTGAGCGAGTGACTTACTGCCAACAACTTTTCAGGGTGTATTACCGAACTGCTTCGGCTGACCGTGGTCGTCTGTCATAAAACCGAGCATTTGTTGCTGTGCTTGCGACGCCATAACTTCCAGTCATAAGCATGACCCTGCAGCGCGTGTTCAGTACAAACCGTTGTACGTATGCAAGCATTTAAGTTCAGTGTAGGTAGGCAGACGTCGCGCTGCTAACACATGGTTTTCAATGACCGCAGACGACGCCGTGAGTGGTCAGTATTCGTGGACAGACAACACGACCTTGAGCGGCTACCGCAACTGGGTGCCTGGAGATCCTGGCTCGGCCAACAACAAGCTGAAGGACTGCGCCTTCATCAACACAGGTCCGAACGATGCACTACATGTCTTGCAAGACGGTC
>JAWQFJ010025144.1:40000-45000 GCA_034096865.1 Theodoxus fluviatilis
ACTGTAATGGAAAAAAGTTTAAAGATGTTGACTGTATCTCTTGCCTGAACGTGTCTGTATAACATGATATTGTTCCGCACTATATATATGAGAACAGTATGACTTTGCTCGTGAAAAAAAAAACTTTTCAGCAGGAACATGAAATGAACGGGAATAGCTTTGTAAAGATGAAGGTGAAGCGTACGAAATTCAGAACGATGCTACTACGATGATGATTAGTGTACACATGATTACTGTTATGGTGCCGAATCTAATTGTTGCAAACTCAGTAAGCATGTGATTTGCGTTCACCGTTCATAATCCAGACATGGATCCTTAGGAAGCCGGTCGAGGGAACTGATATTATTGCGGGATAATGTTTCTGCCACCTTTTTAGGAGATTTGTATACGTGCAAGAATTACATTTACTACGTTGATGAAAAGAAGTGCTGAAATGCTGTGCATGCTTAGCTAGTCCGATGTCTCACCTGTGTTCCAGCACGCATTCAGCATGCTGACTTCTGGATCGGACTGAACGACAGATTGAAGGATGGCACGTTTGTGTGGCTGGATGACTCATCACCCGTAAGTCCATACCATTCTACCAGTACCCTTGATGCAAGATTGAGTCGACTGTTGGACACAGTTTAGTTTTGTACCTTTACATTGTTCCACATCCTCCACTAGTTTTTCCCGGTGCTCATTCATCCCTGCTCCAGAACAGGCATACGATTATCCAATCTTGCAGTTATGAAACCTTACTCAAAGTAACAATAATTGTATGTGATTATCGAAAACAACTCATTGTACATTAGATCTATTGAACATTTTCTACGCATTCGCAGTGAAACAAAAAAAGATTATCAAATTGTGCAAACATTTTAAACCGTGTCTATGTCAACGGCCATTGATTAATGAACGCGTCAAACTTTCAGGCGTCTTGATTATGACAAGAAAATGACACGTAAATATTTGTCGCTCTTCTTTGCCCCTCTATCGATTAAGAAAAAAGCTGAAATTTAATATAGTCAACTGGATGTGTACGGCAACATTTTGCTTTGCATTTTGACTTAAATTTCCCAGCATTTCTTTACTCTGGCCATCGTGTACGAGCGTATGTCCCCACGCCATTCTGCCTCTGACGCATCTAACAGCAGACGTTCAAAGATTTGTTGTTTGAGTGAGATCAGTTGTTAGCAATTGATTTAGCTTTTCTCTTTAGTCGGAAACAACGATTTGTTTCTGCAAGTAAGACTTTGCATTCGATTGTTTTACCAGCATCTCGAAAAAGACACTATCTCTTTTGGGAGTGTTTCTACATTACACGGCTACTGAAGAAGTCAGGCTACTCTCTTCTGCAAATGTGTACAATTCTGACAGATTCACTTTTTACACTCCAAGGTTTTTAAATTTTCAGATGGTGTAGAAAGTAAGGACCGTAAGACTCACAAGGGACTTTATCAGCTTTGCAGATAATGAGGATCCTTAGAAGTCCCGTCTGTGAGCTCGTTACTAATACATACCTCACTTTTTAACGTCGGGGTTATTTTTTTCGAGATTCAGTTTTAAAATTCGTCTGTGCCTGACGTATCTCTGGGTGTAGACCTTTGAACCGCAACCCTGGAGAGGCGACTTTTTCTGACCTGTTCTCACAAAATGGTGGATAAAAAGAGTATTGTCACATTCAGAAAGAGGATACATTCCCATTTTGCTTTGATATGAGAATGACAGTTTGAGGCCCAAACACTAAAAACACGACGCCGAAGGAAGTTGATGGGTGTAACGATGACAATTTGGAAAAATCAGGTCACCAGACAAATCAAAACCACTGTTTACCATGCTTTTAGTTTGATTTCGGTCCTAAGCGGGGGAAAGTAGGAACATTGTAGCATCGACCATGCCAAAAAAAGAAGTAAAGTCAATTTAAACTGGTTTGACCCCACCAGCGTTGTTTTGGGTGATAATGCTGAATGGAGAGGCGCGACTTATCCACCATGTCGTCAATAGAGGTCACATATGTGCCATTAGATTGTGCTGTGGATGTGGTTTCTTTAGACGACCTACAAGCACTGGAATCGGGGCGAGCCCAACAACTATGGGGGCATTGAGAACTGCGTGGCCATTTATGGCACTCGTGGCCCTACAGAGAATGGTCGCTGGAACGACAACCTCTGTAGTAGCAGCTACAACTACATCTGTCAGGCCCCCGCAAGTAAGTCGTCTTGTGCTGTTTGCCTCCGTGCCTACCCGTAGTAATAGTGTAGTAGTAGTAGTAGTAGTAGTAGTAGTAGTAGTAGTAGTAGTGCTGGTGGTGGTGGCGGTGGTGGTGGTGGTGGCGGCGGCAGCGGTGGTGGTGGTGAAGGTGGCGGTGGTAGAATCAGCAGCCGCAGTAGTAGGAGTAGCACCAGAGGCAGCAGCAGTAGTAGGAGTAACGTAGTAGTAGAAGTAGCAGCAGCAGCAGCAGTGGAAGCGATAGTAATAGCAGCAGCAGCAGCAGCAGCAGTAGTAGTAGTAGTAGTAGTAGTAGTAGTAGTAGTAGTAGTAGTAGTAGGAGTAGTAGCATTTGCAGAAGCAACAGCAGCAACAGCAGTAGCAGGAGTAGCACCAGAGGCAGCAGCAGTAGCAGCAGCAGTAGTAGTAGTAGTAGTAGTAACTGCAGCAGCAGCAATAGTAACGGTATAGTAGTAGTAATAACAGCAGTAGCAATAGCAATAACAGCAGCAACAACAGAAGTAAAGGCGATGGTCACGGTAGTGGTAGAAGTAGTCATAATGGTGGTAATGGCATTAATTGTTGTTGTAGCAGCAGCAGTAGCAGTAGTGGAACCAGTAGTGGTAGTAGCAAGAGGAGGATGAGGGATAGCTGTAGCAGTAATAGCAGTGGTGGTGGACAACCACTATCATCGCGCAGAGTATTCTCTATTGCTCATGAGAATTTGAAAGGTCATCTATCTCCGGTCGTAAGAGTCTATCTTTCGGTTGTCTTCGCGGTTCTTTGGACATCAATTTTAGAGCAGCTTATGGATTTACAATCGGTGTGGAGGTATAACAATTGCCATTACTGATGTCTCTATGAATCGAAGTCTCTGCTTCAGTATTTTTGCTGTCCTGGACTTTTACGGACCGTCGATAAGTGGCATTTATTTTCGTGCTCTAAGCAGTTTCTAATCTGGTACTTTGCTAACGTTTGCTTAGGTTGTTAACGGACAATGAAGGGTTACTTCTACTACTTTCAGGAAATGCACCTCAATCTACGAACGCCGCTCTTACCATGAAACGTGAGTAATGAAAAACAGTGGGGTCCTGCGTACTCTGCTGACATAAGATTACAACATACACGTCTTTCAGTTTTTACGTATTCTAAACAGAAATACTAGTAATATTGAAAGGAAATGTTGTCACATGTGACCTCAGAGGTGATACCCTTTTCTTCACTGTAACTACATGTACGAGTTGTAATGAATGACACAGGTCATGTTCTGCGTAATGTCCCTCCCCCCTCCATTACATTCATTTACCCATTTGTCTATTCATCAGTGATTCATTCAGCCTGTCTGTCTGCCTAGTTAGGAGGCTAGAGATCCATGCATCCATTCATCCATCCATCTATTCTTCCATCCATCCATTATATATCTTTCCATCCCTTCTTTAATTAACCTTGTTTAAACAAACCCACATTTCCCCGTCCCAGGGATAAAACCATGGCACAGCCCAAAGCATGGAACGGAGAAATATTGGTTTATTTAAATATCGTGACAATGTGGGATGTTATATTGGCTGGAACCTTGTGTCGTTAGCTTTGGTTTAAACGTCTATGACGGGCCCAAGCAAAAAGACAAAAAATATTTACAGGAACTTCCCAACCCTTCAAACTGAATTAACTTTGGACACTGTTTACTCCTTGTGGGTTGGGGCTAAGAATAGACCCACTGCGTCTCCCTTCGCCATTGGTACAAGGCGAATAACATGAGGAAATGAAGACTTGGATTATCAGTTTCCAGCGTCAGTGATTTTAATAATCAAAGGCCTTACATAGCCTGCAAAGGTTGATAAACCGTAAAATGTCATTCAGTCAGTCAATCATTTGTTTGTTCATTCGTTCGTTCTTCGTTCATTCGTTCGTTCTTCATTCATTTCTTCATTCATTCTCTCTGGATGTTAGTCTGACTGACGTTGAGTTCATGGCGTGTCCACAGCGGCGTGGAGCAGCAAGTGCGGTGCCTACTGGGAAGAAGACCCAAACTCGGACTACTGCTACCAGTTCTCGGACACACAGCTGATCTGGGAAGACGCCCTGGACGTGTGCAAGCAGCGTGGTGGTCACCTGGCCAGCATCGTCAGTCTGGAGGAGCAATACTACATCTCAGGTACTGAACTGAACTGTTTTGAACTGAGCTGAGCTGACCTGACCTGACCTGACCTGACCTACCTGAGCTGCGCTGCGCTGAGCTGAGCTGCGCTGCACTGCACTGCACTGCACTTTATTCATAGTCCGATAGCCCCTTGACTTTCATATGTACCAGAAGCAGCAATTCATCAACCGTACATACTCTTCCAAATCTGAATATTTTAGCAGACTACATTGCCTAGCGAGGGCTACAGCCGAGATCAGTTGAAATAAGAATCAGCTGTTGTTGTTAAAATTTTCCTCTCTGAGTTTCATGGCGCAGAAAATGAACATTAGCAGTTATTCCTATGACGCCTCTAAAGGCTGATAGGCTGTAAAACTCCAACCTTCAACATTCAAGATTCTGTCCTTGTTAACATTTGTTGATGTGTGCAATGTTTTGTTGTTTTTCTGCAGATGATGGTGATGATGATGATGATGATGATGATGATGATGATGATGATGATGATGATGATGATGATGATGATGATGATGATGAAGATGAAGATGAAGATGAAGATGAAGATGATGATGATGATGATGATGATGATGATGATGATGATGATGATGACGACGACGATGATGATGATGGTGATGATGATGAAGATGATGATGATGATGATGATGATGATGAT
>JAWQFJ010025144.1:50000-55000 GCA_034096865.1 Theodoxus fluviatilis
CACTTCGTATAAACACGTGCGACTGTTGCAGGCAAGCTGACGCACACTACACAGCCCCCGACCACGTCACCTGCCACAGTGCCATGTAAGTCAACCCTTCCGGGCCTCTGTGTGTGCGCGCGCGCGCGTGTGTAGTCTCGTGCGCGCGATTGTTTGTACATACGAGCGAGAGCGCGCGTGCGCGCGCGCGTGTGTGTATGTATGTGTGTGTATGTATGCCCGTGCATGGATATGTGTGTGTAAGCGTTAGTGTGCTCGAGCGTGTGTGTGGAGAGGTGGAGTTGGGGTGGGGTGTGGAGCGTGCGTGCGTGCGTGAGAGGAGAGAGAGAGAGAGAGAGAGAGAGAGAGAGAGAGCAGTGAAATAGCTTTAAAAATGTGAGGGGGTTCTTCAGAGACAAGGCAAATACATGTTTAAAATTTACATGGACAATATATATATATATATATATATATATATATATATATATATATATATATATATATATATATATATATATATATATATATATATATATATATATATTTGTACAACATTCCTTTCCTCTCCGGTCCCCTTGTACTTCTCGTCCTCCTCCTCCTCCTTGTCGTCGTCGTCTTCGTCCTCCTCCTCTGACTACTCTGCGCTGAAAACAGCTGGACACTACTATGGCTGCCGTTCGGGATGGGTTGGCTACCGGGGCCAGTGCTTCTACATAGTACGCATGACCACCACCTGGCTCCAGGCACGTGACGCATGCCGGAAGTTGGGCGCGGACCTGGCCTCCGTTGCAGACAAGGCAGAGAACGATTTCATCAGGACGCACGTTCCTCCAGGTGGGCTGAGCAGTACTTGTACGTAGACGTCCCATTTCAACTGACATCTTATTACTCTTTGCAATGCAATTTATTATCATCATACAGACATGCAACCCCTGTTTAAGGTCTCACTGCAGTGCATTGTGACTCGAACGAACGAACAAATATTTAATTGTTAGGTCACAAGCCCGTACAACGGGGATTCATCATCTCACATTTTCCTGTACTATACAATAATTACACTACATTTCTTTACATTAAGAATAAATGTTTATGGATGCTGGGGTCGGACTGACACTAAAGGAAAGAGAATCCTGACACTAAGTCCGAATCATATAACAGTAATGCACCACAACCCCAGAACGACGACAATAAAATAATGTATTTGCCTGTTAAGACATCTTCGTTGTATCCCTTGCAATCTGCTATACTTGAATCTCAATATTCATCCTTTTGTCATGTTAGGCATGAATGAGGCTTTTAGTGTCTTGTCATTTGTAGTCATTCTTTAATAACTTTGACATAATTCAACGTTTTCCGAAGCACTTTGACAGACGGACAGAATTCTGACGGAGGGACGGAGGGACGGTGGGACGGACGGACGGACGGACAGATATACAGACAGATGGACGGACGGATGGAAGGTCTGACGGACGGGCGGACAGAGAGACAGATACAGACACAAACAGACAGACAAACAGACACAGAGAGACAGAGGGGCGTACGGACGGACATACGGGCGAACAGAGTGAAGACAAAGAGATTTCACTGTTGTCAGTCAAGGTCCACAAGAAGAGTAGCAACTGATCTGACTGTAACATTGTTAATATAAACCAAAGCGTCAAAAGTGCTAGTACAAATATGTTTCCATGCTGTACAGGGCCAACGGTGAGTGCGATATGGATAGGACTCAACGACCAGACACTCCAGATGCGCTTCCAGTGGTCAAACGGTGATCCCGTGACCTTTACCTACTGGTCAATTCATGAACCCAACAACATCGCGGGCACACATGAGGACTGCGTGGAAATGTATCCAACGGTGGGTACTCAACTGCCAGATGTGGAGTTTGGGGACGACTTGACATCTGATTCTGTGTCTGCTTGTGCTTTGTCACCGTGCCATAGCACATTCACTGGAACAAAGAAAAAAGATTCGTTTCTGAGAGACAAAGACCCTCATTAAATGTTATTTTCTTCAACATCCGAAATTTCCTGTACAAAAGTTATACTGTCAATCAGATTGTTTTAGTTCTTCATGCCTTTAATCACAGCATAGAATGTGTCATTGTGACCGTCTATTACGGAATCTGGCTGTAGTAGGGGGAAAAGACCAAATTTGAATTTTCAACCACAAAATGAATCCGTTCTACTAAAATAACAGGCAAAACAGTATGTTTATGGCATGTTTTATACTTTATTTGTGTTGTATAACTGCAGAAAATACTGCTTGATTTACTTCTTGATAACGCTGCTGGGTGATTACTTGAAAACTGTTTCAACGACTGTGGCCTAGTGTACGCCTGCACAGTTACATACGGTCCCACACTGTAAAGCGAACAAGACACAAACGTACAGACAGACTAACTCTTTGCCGCAGGCAACTCTACAACTTTATCGTTCTGCAGGGCGGTTGGAACGACGACTTGTGCTCCTCCGCCAACTCTGCCTACGCCTGCAAGACACCCAAGTCCATTCTGGTTGGGGTCGCAGGAACGATGCCGGATCAAGGGTGCCCTCTCGTAAGTCTCTCGTGCAGGTCTTTTGAACCCTTAATTTACACAGACACAGTGAATGAATAAGAGACAGAACTTTTCCATGTGTTAACTGCAGAACTCCCTCCTGTCGGAGACGATAACGAGACGATGACGACGACGACGACGACGATGATGACGATGACGACGACGATGACGACGACGACGATGATGATGACGACGTCGACGAAGACGACGACGACGACGATGATGATGATGATGATGATGATGATGATGATGATGATGATGATGGTCTTTAATATTTTGTTGTTGTTGTTGACGATTTAGCTTTTGATTATGCTATGCACTTAGTATGCGAGTGAGTATACCACACCAGCAAACATTTTGGAAACAATTTGTCTCGGTATTTTTATTTTATTTTGCTTTTGTTTAATGTGTATGAAGATTATGATGATTATGGCGATTGTGATGATTATGACGATATTGATCATTCTGTCTTGATGATGATCTTGATGGTTCTTATGATAATGAGCTCGTAGTTTTATGATGTTGAAGATTCTCACGATGATGATTTTCATAATAATGATGGTTTTGATGATGAACTTATTGATGATGAAGATGAAGACGATGACGACGATGACAGACGACGAACGATGAACGACGACGACGACGATGACGACGATGATGACGATGACGACGACGACGATGACGATGATGATGATGACGACGACGATGATGATGATGATGATGATGTGAACATGTGGATAATGTTTTCCTTTTCTTTTGTGTTTACTTTTCAATGAAAAATATTACCTAATTAAAAAAAGCAGCACGATAAAAACAAGATCAACTGTAGCTATCTCCCTGTAGGTGCCCTCTTTTCAACCTGCGTCTTCTTCATGGCAGACATGTTAGTTTGCACAAATGCCCACACTAGTGAACTCTAATGAGGTCACCAGTGGTTGCCATAGAAACAGACAGTAATAGATCATTTTGTGTTACTTAACTGAAGAAATACTGGAGCCAGATCAATTTTAGAGCTATCTCCCCTTATTTCACTATTTTTATTTCACCCATTTGTTACTCTGCTCAATTATTCACTCACTACGTGGCGTACCATGGCTGTACTGCAGGGGTCGCTAGGCTACCAGTCGCTGTGCTACACACTGATGTACGCCAGCCCAGCCTCCTGGCAAGTCGCGGAGAAGAGCTGCCAGCAACAGAAAGGGCACCTGGCCACCGTCAACGACAGGTGGGCGCAAACGATGATGATGGTGATGATGATGGTGGTGGTGGTGGTGGTGGTGGTGGTGGTGGTGGTGGTGGTGATGATGATGGTGACGGTGATGGTGATGGTAGTGGTGATGTTGGTGGTGATGGTGGTGGTGATGGTGGTGATGATGATCTGTTTTCAAATTACAAATAATACACACAAACACACACACACGCACGCACGCACGCACGCACGCACGCACGCACGCACGCACACACACACACACACACACACACACACACACAAAACGCGAGGTAAGCTTAGGACGAAAGCATTGTAACATGGAGACATATGGAATGGGATACAAGACAAATAATAGGCGCAAACTTTCGACTAAAGCGTCTTCTTCTGGCGCAAAGGTATCCCTCTACTTTACCGTGCGTTGTGTGTTTTATCGAGAGCTACGGCCAATGAGCAGTGGCGTTGTTTTAGACTGTGGAATGTCACTATTCTAAAGCATTGCAATTGCCGTCTTTTACCTGCAGGTTTGTACAGGCGTTTCTGGCTGCCGAGATGGCGCTGCAGACGCAACTCTTCTGGATCGGCCTGAGTGACGTCAGCAGTCCAGGAAACTACAGCTGGACCAATGGCGCCACCTTGTTGTACACTAACTGGGACGCCTCCCACAATGGTAATAGAGAAATGGATGTTGCTTTCATATAGCGACTCGTCACCCGTATATAATGCTCGGACCGCTTTACGCTTTACACGTGGGTGTTCCAGTTCAATGAGGAGGGCATAAAATAATGTGCCCGCAGTCGCTTGCACCTAACAGTAGCAGTAGCAGCGTTCGAAGCTGGATACTGATTTTTTTTCCCAAACGCGCGTATATAGGGACCCTGACTTCGGGAGCTTTCGGGATCTTCGGACGTCAGCAGTCGCGAGGTTCTTTGGATAACGCTGGTCGCCATTTTCCTTGTTCGATTCGAATGGAAAACGATGAAGTTTAGGAATACTGAGGCCTAGTCAAAGAAGCTGTTGCAAGAAAACAGTATCAATTTATCAATACTATTTGTTTGTCAAATGAATAGTTCGCTGAAATCGCTCATTAAAAATTTTAAAAATCGACCGCAGATTCCAGTGTCAATCTCGTAAATTCAGTATCAGAGTTATCTCCCATGCGGCTTCCCGTAATGTTTACAAACGGAATGAGCAGAAAACAGCTGAGCCAAAAACGTTGTCTTCAACTTCGCACCGCATTGCCTCTAGAGTTTTGAC
>JAWQFJ010025144.1:60000-65000 GCA_034096865.1 Theodoxus fluviatilis
ATATTGTAGATGAGCAGCAGCCATAGCAGTTTTGGGAGAAGGACATGTTGGAATATCCAGATCTTGAACTTTCCTTGAAGGGGGCACTTGTTGATCTTCTCAAGCCTCGTCTTTGTGGTGTCCCTGATTTATTTGGCTCTTCCTGTATCTCTCAAGCTGGAGTCGTACACTCTTCCGAGGCTCTTGACTGGTTGTTGGGTCACAGTTGGGAATGCTTCCCCCGCCACCGTGAAGATCACGTCTGGCCTCACCTTTCCCTTCTGCAGCGAAAGGCTTCTTGACTTTTGGGGCTTGAACTTCATGCCCATCCACTCTATGACCTGCTGGAGCCGGGAGAGGATTCTTCGTGCCTCGTCCTCCTGTGTGGCTAGCACTGTTGTATCATCCATGAACGCTTTGAGAGGGGGCATGTGGAGACCGCCTCCTAAGTTGGCACCGCTGCAGTGCGCCTCGGCTGCTCTCAGGACGACTTGCATGACCATTACAAAGAGGATTGGTGAGACTGTGCAACCCATGGCTATTCCTACCTCCAGGGGAATCCAGTTTGTGGTGTACTGCCTGGTTGTGAACCTCATCTGGAAGTCCTCAAAGTAGCCTTGCAGCAGCTGGATCATGGGTTCAGGAACATGGTACATTCTGAGGGCCAGCCATATCACTTGGTGCGGCACCAAACCGTATGCATTGGCTAAATCGAGCCAGATGACGTGCAGATTGAGCCTGCACGCTTTTGCCTTCTGGATGGCCTCCCAGATCATGGCTACATGTTCAAGGCATCCGGGCATCCCTGGCAGTCCCCCTTTCTGGACGAACATGTTCACGAAACCGTTGCGCGTGAGGAAGTTGGTCAATCGTCTCGCCACCACCGCAAGGAAGATTTTCCCTTCCACATTCAGCAGGGAGGTGGGGCGGAATTGGTGTATGGTCTCGGAGTCCTGTTCTTTGGGAATATAGATTCCGTCGGCCCTCCTCCATTCCTTGCACACACTCCGCTTTCGCCATGCCGCTCTCAACACTCGCAGAAGGGCTCTCCTGCTCTCGGGGCATCTCTTGTAGACTGTGTACGGGACTCCTTTGGGTCCTAGCGCAGATTTGCTGCATGCTCTGTCTATGACTTCAGACACCTCGGCCAGGGAAGGCCCCTTCGTGTTGAAAGTAACACCTGGGTGTGTGGGCCATACGAGTCCGGCAGAGGTGCCTTGGGGCCATTCATGTATGTCTTCCGCAGGTGTTCCTCCAGCTGATCCTTTTCCGCTTTGAGCGTGCCTGACCGGGGTTGCTCGAACAGAGTTTTAGCGAAACCAAATGGGTCCTTGAAGAATTTGTGTCTTGACTTACTCTGCAAGCTCTTTTTCTTCCTCACCCATTCTGCCTTCCTGAGTAGGCTGTGCTCTTTCTTCAGTTCTTCCCATAGTGCCTTTAGTGCTGCTTTCTCTTCTGGAGGAGCCCTCGTGAACTGCTGTCGCACCTGATTCTTGCAGCTTCTGATTGTTTCCATTTTCTTTTGTCGTCTGCTTTTCATGGGGTGTGGCTTGTTTGTCTTCTGTTCTCTGGTGCCATACTGTTCTGCGCAGTGGAAGTAGATGGTATCTGCGAACTTCCGTACTGTCTCATCCAGTGTGACCTCGGAAGCAAGAACTTGAAGGAGCTTACTGGCGAGGTCCTTGTCTAACTTTATTCACGTTTCCTTGTCGGCTGCTGGTGGCAGGTTCAATCGGGGCCTTCTCTCTTCACGGATCTTGCTGACGACGTTTTCGTCTACGGTTATCCCCGCCCCGTTGTCGGCTGCTTGTGGCATGTTTAACTGGGGTCTTCTCTCCCTGGGGGACGTGTTGAAACCCGTCCTGCGCACCCATCCAAGGCATTCTCTGCGCTGTGGTTTGCTACCTGGCAGAGTACTCCTGACGACTTATCTGACGACTCAGTGCGTTGGGTTTTGGGTGACTTGGAGGACTTCAAACATCCCTTCTTCGTCCGGTGTATCTTCATGCCTCTCTCCGTTTTAAAGCCCTTGCCACAACAACACAGGTACTTATTGTCATTACTCATTGTCCGTTGGACGGTCCGTTTCGTTGCCGTGTGATCGCCTGTGGATCCTTCATTCTCCCCCCCCTTTCGGAGGATCCAAGGGGCATTTTCTTGCCCCTTGGATCCTCCGAAAGTTTGTGTGCGGTCAGTCACTTGGCTATTCTTTATCTGTAAAATGACTGTGCCACAATAACAATATTACACACAAGAGAACAAAAATACATTCATCGTTGGGTAGACGTGAATTTTTTTTTCAAAACTTGAAAGAGCTCTTTCAGTGAAATGCTACCTGTCTTCCTTGCAGTTTTGTTCCCATCACTCGTTTGTATGCTCCTTGTTTATATGTGCTCTTATGTGCCTTTCCTGACCGTGAACTCTCCGCGTATTGCGCAGTGCACTTAATGCGCCATAACTTTGCATATAGTCAGCTATCATTGTGTCTCAATGCCTCGCTCACAGGCAGCACCCGTGAATAAGGATACATCTGCCACTTCTCCCTGTGCGATTCGTAAAGGGTGAATAATTAGGAAATGGACACTTGTTCTTACTCTAACCATCCCTAGGGATTTTCATAGTCAATGTCGTTGCACAGCAAACAAAGCCTGATGTTCGTAGTCAATACAGAGGCTGATGGGCCGTAAAGCGCCATTCATCTCATCTTGATCTTCGATTTCAGGCAAGGAATCGGGCACTTGCGTTGCTATGCGACCCGACCACCCAGTGGGACTTTGGGAGAACCTGCAGTGTGATCAAAAAGTTCCCTACATCTGCGAGTCTCCCAGAGCAGGGTTTACCCCGCCCCCCACGACCACTCCGCCCCCCAGCCCCAAACCCCTCTACTGCTACCAGGGATGGACCGAATATCATGGCACCTGCTACAAGGTGAGACGGATGGAGCTTTAGTGAGGACATCCCATGCCATCACACGAGTAACACAGAATGATAGATTTGCATCGGTATGACGAGTGCAGTCACCCATGAGAGTGACCAGCCTCAGCGTTCCCGTCCCAGGTTCCCAGTGACGATGTTTTTCCATTGTGCTCTTTGACAAATTAGCTGGACACTTTAAAAGTGTTTGCTGCAGAGAGACACATCGACTTGTGACAGATATTGTGTGTTTGGGGGTGGGTGGGTGGGGGGTGGTGGGGGGTGGGGGGGTGCGTGTCTATTGTTGTTTAGAGTCAAATGGTGACTGGTCATATTTCGTCACGGAGTTGATTTAGGGAAAGATCTGTGAACGAATTTTAAACACAACACATTCATTTACCATGTATAAACAAGTACGAATTACAGTTAAGTTGAAATGATAAAAGAACACTTCTGTGAAGAAGATATGAATTCAACATGCGGAAAAGGAAGGGAATTGGAGACGCGACATTCTATTAGGTAAATAATTCACCTCGGTAACCGTGTCCCTCTCACACAAACAACGTGTTTCTTACCAGAGAGAGACTAATGAAGACCTACACCCAGAACGACTCTTTCCAATAATTTCTACGGGATTCCCTGTTGACATTCATTTCCATTTTGTGCTATGCATTCATCGTATTTCGCATCAGTCCGTGTCTTTTCTGGCGTGCGGACAGAGCTTTGTGGGCGACACGAGGCGGTCGTGGACTCGAGCCAGGGACTACTGCAGGGCGCTGGGGGGAGACCTCATCTCCATCCACGACTCTGGCCAGGATACCTTCTTCCGCAACACGCTCTTCGTGTGGGTCTTTGGATGGGTAGTCCTCTTCTTAATTTAAAAAAGTTTTATTTAGCAAGGTAACGACGAGTGACGAGAAAGACAGATGGGTCAGCACAGGTTCTTCACAATAAAATGTGTGTATAACTACTCAAACAAATGCCTATGCACTCTGTGTGTTTCACTATAATAGCACTGTTCAAAACGGAGTACTCTGCTTATTCCGTTTCACTGCCACACCTTCCCACTGCAACTCTTTATCCTGTAATGGCAATTTTTCTTGACGAGAAGGCCTTGAACTATGCTACGTCTGGGATCATACTGTTTGATTTTCTTCTTTTTTGTCAATAAAAGGGTTAGGTGATTTAAACAGGCTTTCTTATTTTGGAGCGCCAAATAAGATATCTGAGCTCCTCGTAGTAGGCTGCCATCAGTCGTGTCCGACCATGGACCCCGACCCTGGAATTGTCATACGGTAGTGAACCCTACTGTGACTGTGCAGTCCAATCCTGGACAGGCAGTCCCTGCCACAGCTGTTGCATGTGAAGGTGATGGAGTCAACCTGGTGCAGCCTGTCCTTCCGACGAGTGCGTCTATAAGATATCAAAGTTATATTTTATCTCAGGATTCATTGAACGGGTATTAACTCCGATCCTAGGTCCTCGTACGTGCATGGCTCCAGTTTTGTGGTCAAGGCACTTGTCTGGCAGGCGCTCTGCGGCTGTTAGGTGTGGCGATCAAATCTGCATGGTTCTAACTTTGTGTCTTTGGGCTGGATGCTTCATTCGCTAAGCTTCGTCCTCAACAGGAGTAAAACTGGGTGAACACACTGGTCGGCTGTGGAATAAACTCCCCCATTACACGTTTCAGACATTGTCTTCATCATCGTTATTGTCGTCGTCGTCGTCAGTAGTAATAGTGATTTTAGTAGTGATAATACTAGTAGTGGTAGCAGTGGTGGTATTTGTTGTGGTGGTAGTAATAGTACTAGTTGTGATGGTAGTAGTGGTGGTACTAGTGATGGTAGCAGTGGTAGCAGTAGTATTAGAAGAGGCTGTAAATATGAAC
The DNA here is from genome assembly GCA_034096865.1 of Theodoxus fluviatilis. Taxonomy (NCBI): domain Eukaryota; kingdom Metazoa; phylum Mollusca; class Gastropoda; order Cycloneritida; family Neritidae; genus Theodoxus; species Theodoxus fluviatilis. The sequence goes on from JAWQFJ010025144.1 coordinate 64,781, forward strand.
CAGTTTTCATATTATAAGCTACGTGTTTATGCCCCGAGGAAGGTCTTCAGTTAAGCCTTCATTCTCAAGAGGGGCTTTAATTGTGCTTTCCTTTTGGGCCTTAACGTCCATCTTCAATTTGAACCAAGTTTTTGGAGAGGACATTGTTCAAAGAAATTCAGAGCGGAGTTCAGGTCACTGATATACCCCTAAAGTTATTTAGCCAGTCTAAAGAAGGCAT
>JAWQFJ010025144.1:67500-75000 GCA_034096865.1 Theodoxus fluviatilis
CACCATCCATTCATCCATCCATCCATCCATTCATCCATCCATCCATCCATCCATCCATCCATCCATGCATCCATCCATCCATCCATCCATCTGTTGTGGCAGGTGTCGGTCAGGTGATCTTTGAATCTGCTAGCGTAATGGTGGTGGTGGGGATGAATGCGCGGCAAAATGTTTGCGGGTTTGTCGCTGCTTTTGTTGCCGCTGCTGCTTGATGTTAATGTTAATGATAACAGAGTTGTTATGGCCGTGTGTTTGTTGTTATTGCTGTTGCAAAACTTGCTGTTGCTAAACAGTTGTCTTTGCTGTTGATTTAGTTGTTGTCATCGTCGTCTTCGTCATCGATATTGTTGCTTGTGCTGCTGCTGTTGATAGTGGTATGAACTGGCCTGCTCATCTATTTTCAGTTCTGTATACCTCAATTACTTTTGCTCACCATAAAAATGCTACTTTAGTTTTCTCTCTATCTGTCTGTCTGTCTGTTTGTCTGTCTGTCTGTCTGTCTGTCTGTCTGTCTGTCTGTCTGTCTGTCTGTCTGTCTGTCTGTCTGTCTGTCTGTCTGTCTGTCTGTCTGTCTCTCTGTCTCTCTCTGTCTCTCTCTGTGTCTTTCTCTCTCTCTGTCTCTATCTCTCTCTGTCTCTCTGTCTTTCTCTCTCTTTCGCTCTCTCTTACTCTCTCTCTCTGTCTTTCTCTCTCTCTTTCTCTCTCTCTTACTCTCTCTCTCTTCTCTCTCTGTGACTCTCTCTGCATCTCTCTCTATCTCTATCTCTCTCTGTCTGTCTCTCTCTCTTTCTGTCTCTCTCTCTGTGTCTCTCTCTCTGTCTGTCTGTCTGTCTGTCTCTCTCTCTCTCTCTGTCTTTCCCTCTCTCTCGCTCTCTCTCTCTGTCTGTCTGCCTCTCTCTCTCTATCTGTCTCTCTCTTTCTCTCTCTGTGACTCTCTCTGCCTCTGCCTCTGTATCTGTCTCTCTATCTCTATCTCTGTCTGTCTCTCTCTCTGTCTGTCTCTCTCTCTCTGTGTCTCTCTCTCTGTGTCTCTGTTTCTCTCTCTCTGTCTCTCTATCTCTGTCTCTCTTTGTCTGTCTGTCTGTCTCTCTCTCTATCCCTGTCTCTGTCTGTCTGTTTGTCTGTCTGTCTGTCTGTCTGTCTGTCTGTCTGTCTGTCTGTCTGTCTGTTTGTCTCTCTTTCTCTCTATCTCTCTCTATCTCTCTCTCTCTCTCTCTTTCTTTCTTTCTCTCATTCTATGACCTGAATTATTTGTACTGCAGGGTTCCCTTACACCCACCCACCCCCTCCACCTTTCTATTCGTTTGCTTCTTTTCTTGGCGCGTTGGTGAAATGTCGGTTTTAATCTACTTCAGATAACACCACTCCCAATGTCACCGTCAATCCATCAGCCCTGCCCACACTTCGTAAGTTTCTTGCATCAATGACTTCTTTATAGTTGTGCACATTTAGTCAGGTATCTCGTTTCATTCTCTGTCAGTGACTGTCAGTGACTGTCAGTGACTTTCCTTGTGCAACACACGAGTGCACGCCAAACATACAGAGGAATAATGGCGGTCAGTTTTGAAATAAATATTATTGCATGGAACCGCCAGACCTACCATGCAACACAGCCTCAAGGAATTTCCTTATTTCGTCTATGCAAAACATGAGGTAGAAGACACATGTACCCCAAAAATGTGTATGCGAATAAGAGATTACTTTTTTTGTTCGAAGAAGTACACTGCGCCAACACGACCAAAGGGAGTTTTCGCTGAAGGCTTAAAAAGAGGAACTAACCCACATTTTTGGGGGGGGGGGGGTGTCCTTGAAAACAGTTTGTAAAATGTTATGTACATGATAATTTTCTCATATACAAAGTCACCTATTGAGATTGACAGTTGCCATATCTTCCATTCATTTGTAAGGGCATTCGACGCTACTTGTGTTATCAAGATTTCGAAAATCGCACTGGTTTTTCTTTAGGGCTTACTTTATTTGTTGGTATTAGATATTTTCTTAATTATCGGAAGCGAACAGCCGGGAGGTATGAGTGCTTGTCTGAAGGTGAGAATGTGTGTGTGTGTGTGTGTTGTCTGTGTGCGTACGTGCGTTTGTGCGCGCGCGTGTGTGTGCGTTGTCTGTGCGAGCGTGCGTGTATGCGTGCGTGTGTGTGCGTGTGTATATGCCAGCACATGTGTGTGTGCATGCGTGCGTGCGTGTGCATTCATGTGTATTTGTGTGTGTATGTATGTGCACGTGTGTTTGCGTGCATGCGAGTATGTGTTCGTGTGATGATACGATTATATTAAGCACATTTTGACCTCAATAAGATAGGCACAAGAAAGCAGACGGACAGTGAGGCTTTCCCTCTGGAGACAGGACAAAGTAAAATACTGCTCCTATTGAGAACTGATTGGAAATCGTATCGCTGGTGATAACAACATTTACAGGGTAGCACTTGAAACATCCCCGTCAATGTATGCCAATTCTGTGCAGCTAAATATGATGACGTTACCATGGCAATGCTCACCAGAGGGCCAGGGTCGCGTTGCATGGACGCAAGGTCTCGCGAGGCATTGACCGGTGTCAACATGTGTCAACATTTAACTGCCTTTATGACTGCTTTCATCATACTGACACATGCTGACACCGGCCTTTATGACTGCTTTCATCATATTGACACATGCTGACACCGGCCTTTATGACTGCTTTCATCATACTGACACATGCTGACACCGGCCTAATCCTCGCAAGGTCTTGGCTTTCCTCGCGTCTATGCAACGCGCCCTTTCAATGTCCATTTCGTGCAAGCTTTCGCCTCCGTTTTTGGAAGACGGTGTATGCGTTTGAGGCAGGCCAACTCAGGCCTCCGTGCTTACACGTATTTTTGCGGCAGCTACCCCTGGAAAGTGTATCGACGGAAACTTCACGGCTTTCAACGGCTCCTGCTTCTACCTGAGTCCGATCTACGGCACTGTCGCCAGTCTGTCCTGGTTTGAAGCTAGTCGGCAGTGCCATAGCATGGGAGCCGAGCTTACCAGCATCCACAGCTCAGAGGAGAGAGAGTTCCTACTATTGCAGGTCTGTCTCGTAGCCTTCACGTATCCTCATTAAGTTGAAGACTTGAAGAGCTATGGCCCTGAATGATGATATTTGTATGTAACCGCTGCGAAGACCTGGCGAGAAAGAAATAACATCAAAGTTGTGTGTGCGCGCGCGTGTGTGTATGTATGTGTATGTGTTGTTTGTGTGTCTGTGTTGTGTGTGTGTGTTTTGTTTGTGTGTTGTGTGTGTGTGTTGTGTTTTGTGTGTGTGTGTGTGTGTGTGTTGTGTGTGTGTGTGTGTGTATGTGTTGTTTGTGTGTCTGTGTTGTGTGTGTGTGTTTTGTTTGTGTGTGGTGTGTGTGTGTGTTTTGTTTGTGTGTTGTGTGTGTGTGTGTTGTGTGTGTGTGTGTGTGTGTGTGTTGAGTGTGCGTGGTGTATGTGTGTGCGTGTGTGTGTGTGTGTGTTTGTGTGTGTGTGTGTGTGTGTGTTTTGAATGTGTGTGTGTGTGTTGTGTATGCGTGTTGTTTGTGTTTGTTGTTTGTGTGTTTCTTGTGTGTCTGTCGTATGTGTTGTGTGTGTGTGTGTGTGTGTGTGTGTTTGTGTGTGTGTGTGTGTGTGTGTGGGTGGGTGTGTCTGTCGTATGTGTTGTGTGTGTGTGTGTGTGTGTGTTGTGTGTGTGTGTGTGTGTGTGTGTGTGTGTGTGTGGGTGTGTGTGGGTGTGTCTGTCGTATGTGTTGTGTGAGACAGACAGACAGACAGACAGACAGACAGACAGACAGACAGACAGACAGACAGACAGACAGACAGACAGACAGACAGACAGACAGACAGACAGACAGACAGACAGACAGATAGAGAGAAAACTAAAGTAGCATTTTTATGGTGAGCAAAAGTAATTGAGGTATACAGAACTGAAAATAGATGAGCAGGCCAGTTCATACCACTATCAACAGCAGCAGCACAAGCAACAATATCGATGACGAAGACGACGATGACAACAACTAAATCAACAGCAAAGACAACTGTTTAGCAACAGCAAGTTTTGCAACAGCAATAACAACAAACACACGGCCATAACAACTCTGTTATCATTAACATTAACATCAAGCAGCAGCGGCAACAAAAGCAGCGACAAACCCGCAAACATTTTGCCGCGCATTCATTCCCACCACCACCATTACGCTAGCAGATTCAAAGATCACCTGACCGACACCTGCCACAACAGATGGATGGATGGATGGATGCATGGATGGATGGATGGATGGATGAATGGATGGTGTTATACGGCCTATCAGCCTTTGTAGGCCATATAAGGCTTGTAAGCACGAAAATCACTAGAATAGTACAGAGTAAACGCAAATCAAGTCACGGTGTCCCTAGTTATTCGCCTCTTCCGAATAGCGTAGGGAGACGCGGTGGGTCACCCACAGGGAGAAGCCACAACAGAGGCACACCAGTAGCATCAAACTCCAACAACCCCTCACACTCACTTGCAGACATCCAGGTCTGCATCCTGTGGCTAGCAAGGGCACTATCTTATCTTTCTCCCGGACACCAAAGACCCGAATGGACTGAATTTCAGAAGCAAAGTATGTGTGTGTGTGTGTTTGTGTGTGTGTGTGTGGGGGGGGGGGGGGGGTGTCTGTCGTATGTGTTGTGTGTGTGTGTGTGTGTGTGTGTGTGTGTGTGTTGTTTGTTGATAACTGCATTTAACGACGAGGACGACAGATCACTTGGAAGCGTGCACCATTAAATTTCACGATCACCTTTTGCAGACGATATTTTCTTTCTAGTTAGACCAACTCATTCACAATACGTAGCTTTTATTTCCTCAGCTTCCAAAGCGAGCATGTATTTTGAAATGTTCTGAATCCACATTGTGTTGGTATATCGTGATCTAATGGCGTCGCCCCCGAGTATTTGATTTTATTTCATTTCTACTGAAATTCTTTGTCCAGTCACCCTGAGGGTGATAACTGACAAATGAAGTGTATAGAGCTGCATTTCATAATTTAATGTTTGTTTGGGGGTTTTACAAAGCGTCTTTGCACGAAAATGTGTCTATTTTCCAAGCAATGCGATCTTCAATCACACTGCAATTTGCAGATGCAAAACCGCTATACCAGGACCTACTGGATCGGACTAAACGAGCTCAATGGCGATGGATACGAGTAAGTGGAAGTGACGGAACACAACAACATTAACAGGGACAACGACGGCGATGACGAAGACGACAACAGTAACAACACCGACAACAACAACAACACCGACAACAACAACAATGCTTTTTCAAATGACTGGATTCGGTTTTACGCGTACTAAAGTAGGAAGGCAATAAGAGCTTTGGCAAATCAATTTACTGGTGTTGGTCGGAATGATTGCATTTCAATAGTTCATTTCCCATGTCATTCGCCATTAATGATTTTCAATGTAAGACGGGGTCGGTCTATTTTAACCACTAACCCATAGGGTAGCACAAGAAGTATACGAAGAGAAACAATGGAAAATACACAAAGTCGGTGCATTTACCTTTTTGTCAAATTGGGTATGCATGTGATGGAGATGAATTTCTCAATAATGCAAGCAATCAGAAATGACGGACATTAGATATCTCTGTAAGTCCGCCTTCTTCGACCTGTGGTCACCGATGCTCACGTGACCCCGCCCACGAAAGACACACCATGCAACTCCAGAGCTTTGATGTACCGCGCTGTGACACCAACTGATGTAAAGTAGTTGAAAGAAATGTACGAGAGCTTGCTTTTTAATTGAGAATGTTATTCCTTAGATGGGTGCTGAAAGCGCACTTATTACTCTCATGTTCACTGAGCCATTTTAGTCGTCCCTCGAACACCATTTTACCTTTATGGAGAGTGAGCAAACTGACGTGCCAAAGTTATGGTACACAAGTTTCTAGTTCATCCCTCGCGACTATTTTGTTTTACTCCTGGTAGAGAGATGCGATGTGAGTTGAATACGGTTATGGATGTTGATCAAAGATCACGAGTTACCAAAATCATGGCAGTAGTGAAGAGAATGAACGTAAGATTTAAACTATTTTCTAATCCATCCTGTAGTACATGTACATCCGTTACTGTGTGCTTTTACCCTGCGCTCGAGGAAGACTTTAAGTTGAACACTTTGAAAGCTGCTGTTTCCAGTAACCAACTTGACTTTATTTACCACGCTCTAGTTGTATTTTGCGAGTGTATTGGTCGCACCTGGTCCACCTGTTATTGGGATTTTTGTTATTGTGCGATGGAGTCTTTTTAGACGATTATGTCAGACGATTCGGATTGTATGTCAGTTGTGCTCTTCATCTGCATTTTTACAGGTGGACAGACGGAACTCCCGTAGACATGTTTTCGTGGGACCAGAATGAACCGAACGATGGTTATGGGGGCCAGAAATGTGTGAATATGTACAATTACAACGGTGAGTTTACAGTCTCAGTCGTTATCAAATCCTGTTATTGTCTCTCAGTACCCTAGAACTGTTTTTATGCGGAAAACGTGATCTTAGTGTTTACAGATAATTCATGTGGGGTAAATACGAGGAAATGCTGGACCAAAACTCTGGAACGATATCCCAGACAGACTGAGGAAATCTCCTTCAATACAGACTTTCAAGTCACAGCTAAAAACTCTTTTATTCAGAGGGTGAACGTGTTGAGCGCCTTGAGCATGCCTTTGGGTGTGAGATTGGCGCATACATACATACATACATACATACAAATGGTAAGGTCGGTAGTAGTGTAGATATGCAATGCCTGAAGATATAGGGAACAAGAACTGAATTGAAAAAAATGTTCTCAATCATCCAGTTGTATGGGAACTAAATAGAAATAAATTTGAGATTATAATTGTACATTGGTTGATTTCTACTACCTATACAGCCTGTTTTGCCTGCTGATTAAGAATTTTTCTCATCGGCGTATGTATGCAAGGGGCTGGTAAACAAATGCAGTTCAGCTAGATTCAGTTTAGTTCAGCTCAGTTCAGCTCAGTTAGGTTTCAGTGTCAATGACTGATGATGTTTTCGTAAGAAAACGCGCTTGATTTTGTTTCCGCTACGCCCTGTGTTCCCAACGACTAAAGCGTCCTCACTGCGAGGTGCTAACATTCAGACTCTTGTTGGCTACGTTATTCATATTTCATCCAACTGTCCCGAAAGTTGTCAGTCTGTCAGTGCCAAAGTTTTGATCCTACAATGTCACCCCGAAACTCCCTGTTTTGCTTCTTGAACTTGTACCCTCTAAAATATCTCCATTCAAGGGAACAAATATTGGAGAGAAAAAAATTCCGATGCCAGACACCAAGTATGAGTCATGATGTAAATATGTGACGGGTGAATGACACTTTTATAATATAATTCGGGCAAAGTGTGCAGACGTCAGAAACGTCGTTTTTTTAATTTTAAACATCCCTATCATAAGCGTAACTCCATTGCTGGGTTCAAGTTGCAGTAGGACAAC
>JAWQFJ010025144.1:92500-99773 GCA_034096865.1 Theodoxus fluviatilis
CTGTGATTTTCCCCCAAGCTGTGCAAGAAGTTACAAGAAGGTAGGCGGATTTAAAAGAATAATAACTGCTTCCAAATAATGACCTGGCAAAATAAAAGCAAGAATTTTGAGGGAGGAAAAAAAAAGGGCCTTCACTTTTCAAGGGAGGTAACTCTATATCCTGCATTGCCCTTAATTGTTATGTTACCTCCCTTGATGCAAGTTTCTTACACTACAGTCAGCACTGTAGTTTCAGCACACTTTTCTATTCGAGTTGTGCCGAGACTTCATACGCAGCTACAGAATAATATATCCTCTCAGCTACCCCAAGGAATGACCGGTCCGCTGCTGCTGATTCGCTCACTTGGTTGAGGAGCGCCCACATTAGCCGTCCTTGACGATTAAAATGCATCGCGAAAGCCATCTTTTGTTAACGCTCGGTCAAGTAGAGTCGTTCATTGGCTTGAGTGAAAATTTTGGCGCGCTCGATATCTCGAACGAGCAACAGAATACATTCAAGAAAACTTCCTTACTTGCTGGGGGTAATTTACGTGGCATTACTTTTAGAGGACGGTGTATAGAGGCTCTTATGAAATGAATGCTGATATCGTGCTTAATTTTGCAGTTTTGTCACTGTCGCCTTCATTTTTCGTTTCTGTGTGCATCTTGCAATAAATATTTTTCAAGTGTACACAGCAAAGTATTTTCTAAAAGCGATGACAAAATGCTCCGTTCATATTTGCCTTAAACATCGTTATATAAATATTAAGGAATTTTCAACCAGAACGAGTGTCAAAAAGAACCTCGAAAATTTACCAGTTGAATGGTGTGTGTGTGTGCGTGCGTGCGTGCGTGTGTGTGTGTGTGTGTGTGTGTGTGTGTGTGTGTGTGTGTGTGTGTGTGTGTGTGTGTGTGAGAGAGAGAGAGAGAGAGAGAGAGAGAGAGAGAGAGAGAGAGAGAGGGGGGGGGGGACGGACGGACAGACAGACAGGAGGGTGTTTGTGCGCGTCTGTGAGAGAGAGTCAGCGCTATGGGCATCTGTGTGGACATCTGTGTGGACATCTGTGTGGACATCTGTGTGGACATCTGTGTGGACATCTGTGTGGACATCTGTGTGGACATCTGTGTGGACATCTGTGTGGACATCTGTGTGGACATCTGTGTGGACATCTGTGTGGACATCTGTGTGGACATCTGTGTGGACATCTGTGTGGACATCTGTGTGGACATCTGTGTGGACATCTGTGTGGACATCTGTGTGGACATCTGTGTGGACATCTGTGTGGACATCTGTGTGGACATCTGTGTGGACATCTGTGTGGACATCTGTGTGGACATCTGTGTGGACATCTGTGTGGACATCTGTGTGGACATCTGTGTGGACATCTGTGTGGACATCTGTGTGGACATCTGTGTGGACATCTGTGTGGACATCTGTGTGGACATCTGTGTGGACATCTGTGTGGACATCTGTGTGGACATCTGTGTGGACATCTGTGTGGACATCTGTGTGGACATCTGTGTGGACATCTGTGTGGACATCTGTGTGGACATCTGTGTGGACATCTGTGTGGACATCTGTGTGGACATCTGTGTGGACATCTGTGTGGACATCTGTGTGGACATCTGTGTGGACATCTGTGTGGACATCTGTGTGGACATCTGTGTGGACATCTGTGTGGACATCTGTGTGGACATCTGTGTGGACATCTGTGTGGACATCTGTGTGGACATCTGTGTGGACATCTGTGTGGACATCTGTGTGGACATCTGTGTGGACATCTGTGTGGACATCTGTGTGGACATCTGTGTGGACATCTGTGTGGACATCTGTGTGGACATCTGTGTGGACATCTGTGTGGACATCTGTGTGGACATCTGTGTGGACATCTGTGTGGACATCTGTGTGGACATCTGTGTGGACATCTGTGTGGACATCTGTGTGGACATCTGTGTGGACATCTGTGTGGACATCTGTGTGGACATCTGTGTGGACATCTGTGTGGACATCTGTGTGGACATCTGTGTGGACATCTGTGTGGACATCTGTGTGGACATCTGTGTGGACATCTGTGTGGACATCTGTGTGGACATCTGTGTGGACATCTGTGTGGACATCTGTGTGGACATCTGTGTGGACATCTGTGTGGACATCTGTGTGGACATCTGTGTGGACATTATTCGTCGTAAAACTGATGACACTTTCTGCAACAACGCAAGAAGTCACCTCCTGGTTGACAGCGACGCAAGAAGTCACCTCCTGGTTGACAGCGACGCAAGAAGTCACCTCCTGGTTGACAGCGACGCAAGAAGTCACCTCCTGGTTGACAGCGACGCAAGAAGTCACCTCCTGGTTGACAGCGACGCAAGAAGTCACCTCCTGGTTGACAGCGACGCAAGAAGTCACCTCCTGGTTGACAGCGACGCAAGAAGTCACCTCCTGGTTGACAGCGACGCAAGAAGTCACCTCCTGGTTGACAGCGACGCAAGAAGTCACCTCCTGGTTGACAGCGACGCAAGAAGTCACCTCCTGGTTGACAGCGACGCAAGAAGTCACCTCCTGGTTGACAGCGACGCAAGAAGTCACCTCCTGGTTGACAGCGACGCAAGAAGTCACCTCCTGGTTGACAGCGACAGACTGAAACAGAAGTTGCAACCATTACTCATCGACCACGTAGCTACGATGAATCGCGATTTCATGAGAATTAGATTTCTCAGATGTGTGGCGGAATGTGAAGATCCCGATATGCTTCCAGGCATTGAATGCAGAGTAGATGGATGTTACGGAAATTCCTGTTGATGCTTCATACGTAAAACAATAACCTCAACAAAAGTATAGTCATGACGTATCCATCCATATACACATTCAACGTGCCGTGCGTGTACTTTTCTTCCCATTTCTGATGTGCGCGGTAGAAAGTAGAAATGAATGCTTTGAATTCGATTCAATTTTCCCCATTTCTGATTATAAAATTTAGCGATATTTTGAAAGTTTACGTCGTACATTTGCTTCCGAGAAACATACATTAGCTTTTCGTGTAGCGTTTATCATAACCAGACATGACAATGTTGGGTTGGAGGGGACGATGAAATAAAAGCTTTCAAATGTTTAACTCGCGTTTGTTTCATTTGAAGACAGAAGGCCCTCAGCACCATGACTGACAGCTTATCGGCCTTGACAACTCAGCTGATACTGACGTAACTCAGCAACAGACCAAAAACTTATCTTTCCTGCGTGCCTCAGTTCACTACACCACAAATTCCTACGACGCAGGAGCCAAAAAGTCTGCATAATGTTGTACGAGACTGAAGGATACAGTCGAAAGATTTGTCGAGGTAAAGAAATATTATTGTCCTGAGTGTATAGGTGGGAACATTTCATAGGCCATCAAAATGCTGGTAACCCATATCAAACACCTTCCTGTCATCGTGAATGTCAAATCTGAATCCCCAATGTTTTGGATGATTGAATATAAATGTGAACATCCATACCACACACAGAATAAGGTTGATAGCCTTTTACTCACCGGGGGTGTTGTGTGTGAACAACGGGAAATACCAGTACAAAGAAATGAAATTCATGCACACTTAACTTGGGGTCCTGATACACTGCTCCACTTGGAGATGAGAGAGCACATGCGTTGGTTGATGGAACGAAGGGCACAGCCGAGCACACCCATCAGTTGATAATGTGATGAGGTGCACCTATCACCGAGTGTATTGTACATCTACTGTGCTCATCCTCTATTCAGTTATCCCCGCTTCTGTCTCTCCCACCCCCACCCCACCCCCACCCCCCACCCCCTGTCCTGTGTGTCAGACCTCTCTCCAACCCCCCTTCCCCATCCTTTCTGTAAGGCAAGCTGACCAGATGACCGCTCTGCGACCTGTGGTCTGATAGTTGGTGCAGCTGCCCTGTCAGTCAGTCCTTACTTTAGCGTGACCTTCGGCTAGTGAGCCGGTCTCCCACTCTGGCATCTGAATAGGAATTATTCCGATAAAAAAGAGAGACAATCCTGCAAGCTTGGATACGAGTTACGGTTCCTGAAGCACAGTCAAACTTCAAGATTTCCAGTCAGTCTGACACAGAAGAGCGTGTGTTATAATCGGCGCGGATTTTGTGTAATTCAAGCTTATTACAGTATGGTAAAACGCTGTAGTTGGGGCACTTGCAATGCAGATAGCAGGTATCCTGACCGATATCCTGGTGTCAATTTTTTCCCGTTTGCTAAACCGACAAGAACCCACAACAGAGATAAATGTCTGCGATGGATCAAAGCGTGTGGTCGCCCGCATTCCCAACTCAACGTCGACAACATACGGCGATGGATGTATGTTTGCTCCCAAGTAAGTCGAAACAGCTGTTTTTTTTTACAATTATTACCCTTACTTTAATTAAAAACTATTATGTGTGTGTGTTGTGTGTGTAGACATAAAACGTAGATCTATTCAAGATTGCGTGTGCACTCTCCCTACGAAAATTTTCGGCAAACCTGCAGTTTAGAGGCGAGTCCCGCTTGTGGGTTTTCATGCATTTTAATGCGTTTTTCGCTAAAATACAATTATTGGGTTTAAATACAATCATATTTACACACATTGTACACATATTCGAGCCTATGTACATTAGAATTAACTCACAATTTAATGCCGAAATGACCGACTGTCGCAGAGCGTCATGGCCGCCATGTACTGTTTGTGTTGTGACGATCGGTCACTTCGGCATTAAATTGTGAGTTAATTCTAATGCACATAGGCTCGAATATGTGTGTGTATGAGTGTAAGTATGATTGTATTTAAAGCGTATAATTGTATTTGAGCGATAAACTCATTAAAACGCATGAAAACCGGCAACAAGCAGGAAAGTTTTAAAAGTACAGTATAGGCTACATACCCGCCTTTGCAAGTGCAAAATGCTGACAAGATGCAGCTTCTGGTCCTGTTTCCCAGTGTTGACATGATAATCCAGGGGTAGTAGAAAGCTGCACCTGTTACTGGATCTTTGTCTCTAGTTCTAGGTTTCACATGTGCCTTCAGCGCAAAGTACTCGGAATGTTCTGGAAATGAGACAACTTCCATCGCCTTCACATATCCATCCGTCATCATCGTATATCCTTCTGACTTTTGGAAATCTCGTACGGTTGCATGGTCTAAAGTGCTCATAAGGTACGTGAACACATCGAACATACTGAAAAAAGGCAACGCGGAAAGGTCGCTGCTACCCGCATGAAGTGAAGGGTTCGGTAACTTCACATCGCCGTCGGTCAGTTTGTCAACAATGATTTCTTCTCTGTCTTCGTATAATCCATCGGGATCAAACTCCAGGCTAATACCTCTCGCAATCTCACACAATTCCGCTAGTTCAGTCTTTTTTTGGCCAGACACAGTCACACCACGATCTCTCAAAAAAGCTTGAAATTCAGATACTCGACGCAAGGAAGTCGCCATGTTTGACTGAGTAATGGGCGGAGTAACTCTTACCGTTGCTAGAAAACGAGTAACTTCCCATTTAGGAATTAAGCCTATTGTAACACATTTTAACTGTAAATCTGATGTTCCTCTCAAGTAAGACAACCACTTACAACTGCATATGATTCATTCAATAGACTGTGTTATGCTGAATGAGGCAACATTTGTAAGAAATAATTTCAAAGCGAGTTTAATTAAGTAATCTCTGTTTTCTTCCAAATAGAAGCACGACCCGGGAGCCATGGTTAGGATCTGTGGAACGATCCACACCCTGGCTCCTGTGAGGTCCGTGCATCCGCTTGAGAAGGGGGAGACGGCACACAGCCAGAGAGACCATTTCATCATGGTGGACAGATGGGGGAAACTGTCGGTTGCTCAAGTACGATGAAAGTTCAACCAAATGTATGTGCACCAGCATTTATTTAATTTTTGGATAGGATGAGGAAAAGAGTGGAGTGCTCGGGGAAGGGTGGGTGGTTTGGGTTGGTGGGATAGCATTTTGTGAGAGAAAATAGCGTTGGTACAATTCAGATGTCGTACGCTAGTGAGAAAAAGCATTAAAAACTGCTTATTTCACCCCTTTTGTTTTTGAAATAGTATTTTCGGCACACATGTCTATTTTGGAATGTGTGTGTGTGTGTGTGTGTGTGTGTGTGTGTGTGTGTGTGTGTGTGTGTGTGTGTGTGTGTGTGTGTGTATGTGTGTGTGTGTGTATCATGTGGAGCTGTACAGTCGAGGCATAAGATCAGCTCAGGCGAACAAAATAGGCCTCAGCCCACACAAAACAACGTTCAGGTTTCGGAGACTCTGCAGTCACTCGTACTATACAACATACAAAGCACACGTTTCATCAGTTCCATGTCATCTGCTGTGGTAGCTTACAGCACAAAAATTAAGTCGACCTGCCATCCTTTCTCACCAGAGATAATTTGGTATGCATGCAGCAATATAAACAATATAATGAAAGAGTAAAGCTGGGGAAAATTGATATAAAACACAGGGGCCTATAAGAGTACCTCCAAGACGTACGGTGGCTGCTGTGCAGGCAATGGCGTGTAGCAAAGACCTTTGGTCTTCTTCTTCTCGATCGCCGATCACACTTGGAGTCCAGATCTTGAGATATAATCAGTGGTCCTCTGCAATGCATCAACTGGCCCGTACAGTTTGTTGTGCAAGGACTCCGGCGTTGGCCAAATCTCTGCCCTCAGCAGCCGGAGGCTCCCGCAGTCTTGTAGGATGTGGGCCGTGTCCTGTTCTGCTTCTCCACAAGGACACACGGGGGCCGGAGGGCACAACATGCATCTTTTTGTGAAGATGCTGGTTCAGTCTGTTGTGTCCCGTTCTCAGGCGGAAGATGACAACCTGCATGATATGATGGTCATGATAGCAGGTGGTAGCTGTCCTGTGGCTGGGGCGTCCTGTGCAGAGTCTTAATGACTCTTTGGTGAGATCTTTGCGTGTAGCGACATTATCTTCCTGTTCCCATTTGCTCGATACACCTGCAGGCCACGCGACAGCTTTGATATGCACACGTCTGGAGATAGCAGCAGCCATGTAGTGCTCGTCTAGCAAAGCAAATGCACAGGTGCGGCCTTGGACTATTGCCAAATAGGCTGAGATAGAGATAATACATGTGTTGTGCAACTCCAGACCTACCCCCCCCCCCCCCCCCTCCATCTCTCTCTCTCTCCCCTCCTTCTCCCCCCCCCCCCTTCTCTCTCCCCCCTTCTTCATCCTCCCCCTCTCTCTCCTCCCCCCTCGATCTCTCTCCCCCTCCTCCCCCCCTTCTCTCTCTCCCCCCCTCTCCTCCCCCCTCTCTCTCCAATGA